>ML783544.1:203120-233688 GCA_009831015.1 Picea engelmannii | reverse complement strand
AAGGCGCTTACATCGACAATTGAGATTCGATTCCAGACCCCCCTTTCCATTCTTCCTTTAATAAAGGGGCGGGGTATGGAATGGGTGGATGCTCTCGCTCCTCCCTCCAACTCTCGACGATGTGACCATGAGTTATGACCACTTGCCAATGAAATGAGCCCTTCCCTCTCCAGATCAATGGTCAATATTTCTCGTTGATCCAACAACTATCCTCCTACCCGGGACTTTAGCCTTTGGGATTTTGGGGGAGTGATGAAGCTAAAACTCCCGAAGTCAAACTCCCTGAATGATATCATTCTTGCGTCACTCAATGACATGTCATGATCCGAGTGGCTACCACGTGTCACTCAGAATTATGATTTCTAGTGGCCTGAAAAGTCGAATCAATTTGACACTTGTCCTTATATGCTCATGCCACATGTCCTTGCTGACGTAAGTTTCCACCTGTCCTCATTGACGTGGTCTATCATGATCTACCTCCTAGATCTAATGGCCTAGATTATATCTTGATCCAATGACTCAGATTATATCGTGATTTCTCATTTCATGAGTTGGAAGGATAGAGAACCTCGTGCCTTTGACCTTTCAGTCAACAAAATGCCAATCGCTCACCATGTGTCCTTTGGATTCAACGGCCAAGATCATTTCACAAATTCATGAGCCTTCGTCATGCCTGATCAACGGTTCAAATCAATCCTCTATCCAACGGCCTGGATCATTTCGGGATATCAAATATCACGAGTTCAAGAGGTTAGAGCACTCCTTCCTTTGACCTCTCAATCAGCGAAATGTTGATTTGTAACCATGTGTCCCTCCTGAAGATGAACGGTCCTTCTGCTTTCAGGATTTTGTAAGCCTTCTTCTCCTTGCACTATAAAGAACGTGCAAGTTCTCCTGGATCCAACGATGGTCGGACCCCGCGCTCGAATCTAATGCCCGAGATCTATTCTTGTCTACTGCACACTACTCCTCTCTGAATTCAGATCTGACGCTCATCAGGGATTATGAATGAGATCCAACGTTCACTGTCGATCTTCACAGTTGATATTTCCATTACCATGCCATCATCACTCTGCTGATCATTCTGATATTTTCCATCAATGACAAAAACACATACTCTGCCTCTATCTAAAACCATGTCAACAATCTCCCCCTTTGGCATTGATGGAAACCTTGAATCGCTACTCTATTCTTCTTTGACCTCGATCTCCATACTTAGCATCCAGTCATGTTTTTCTTCTCCCCCTTTGACATCAATGTCAAAGAAATACACGTTCCCCCTAAGCTGTTGTAGTAGTTTAGGAGGTATTAGATATTAAACCAACACAAACTCCCCCTGACAGGATGGACTCTCTTATTTGAGTCCTGCAGAATATTTGTGTCTAAACCAAAGTCTTCTCCTTATGATTCGTGGACCTGTTCATCTTCAGCTTCCGATGTATCCTTTGTAGAATACTCAGTATTTCTCACCTCTCTTATTGGGACTCCTTCATCAACCTTTTCTTGTCATAACTGGATGACTCCCCTTGTCACTATTCTCTCTCTGCTTCCGACTGTTCTCCTCCTTTGTTTCTAAAAGGTTAGCTTTCCCTGACAAGGTCTTTCCTCTTGTTATATCTACAAGATGGCATGTATATAATTTTTTACATCAGAATGTTGTTGATGCGAATGTCGTTTTCCTACTTGAACACTGCGCCATTGTAGCTTGTACTTTTTAAACAATCCTTGGATCTCCCCATTGATTCTCATCAATCTCTATTACTGCAATTTCATTTGTCTTCCATGATGTCTACAATCTAAGGCTTTTATGACCATATTCAATCACAAGAAAAAAACCACTACAACCACTCTCATACCTGCTTTTCTTTTTCACAAATGAAGTACATGTATCAAGTTTCTTAGGAGTACTAATTTCTTCCTTGTTGTATCCAACACCATATTTGTCATTTGGTGATCTCTGACTATCCAAGAGCTTATCCAAGGTCATGGAGTTGTTCAAGAACTTGCTTTGGGTGTTTGACTTCTCAACCTTCAAAACTTATGCTTCCATCTTATGACATGATTCTTCTTCTACTTCTTCCATGGGATAAATGCTAACTGGACATTCTTTTATTGTATTTGAATCTTCTTCTTTACTTGCAGGGGAGAATTCAATATCAACATTATTGTTTTTCATTATGATTTTAGCCACCACTTGTCCTGAGTTTACAGACTTTATCTCACAATCTTTGGAATTGACCACCGCTTCACTGCCTCTATCACACTTTTGACTTGTACTAAGAAAATTATGTTTTAGACCATCTACAAGAAGAATATCCTGGGAATCTCCTTTTCCATTACTCAAACCCACCATCCCTTTATTCTTGACTTTACCTGGTTCATCATTTTCAAATATCCCATTTCCTATTTTGCTTTTGCTTATAGGCGGAAGCTTATCCTTTTCTCCAGTCATGTGCTTGGAACATCCAATGTCTATATTCCAGGAGTCCTTTTGTTTTTGAGTTGAAAGTACTAGTTCACTATCTTTCCTTTTCCATATACTGACCTTTCTAGCTAGGAGCTTTATCCCTGGATCTTCTTTGTAGTTCTTCAGGTGGCGGTTTGCAGCTTTGTGGCCAAAGTTATGACAGTTATAACATTCGAGCTCACTGTTCAATAGGTCAAAATGATTGTTGCATCTTTGTCTACTCATTGACTCTTTATTATTTCTTGACCTCCTCAGTTGCATGTCTTTAAACTTAATTTGACAATTTGCAATCTGTGATTGTTTGTTACTTGGTTGTCTCATTCTTTGTTGTGGTAGATATTTATTCCTTGGAAATCTCAATTTCTCATGTCTAAATCTTAAAAAACAATTTACAACTTTGTGGCCAAAGTTAGAACAGTAGAAACAATACCCATAGAAAAAATCTTTGTACCTTGAAAATGGTTGTCTTCTTTGAGCAGGTCGATTTCTTCCATGTTGATGATTTCCTTGAGCAGGGAGTGTATTATTTCTTTGTTCTACAAATTTATTTCTGGCACCTTTTTCTTTACTCCTCCTAGGCAGTTGATTATATTCCTTTATTTTTGCAGGTTTGTTGTCGTCATTGGTTGTAGATTTGACAAACTTGATGAATTCTTTGGTGCTTGGCTAACCACTACTTGATCCCTCTTCATAAACCAGACCAGTTTTCAACTTTGGATTCCTTTGCTAATTCAAAATGGTGGCTAATCCTTCTGAGGCTTTGATACTTGATAGATTTTGATGATACAAGTCTTGAAACTTCTCCAATTCTTTCTTAGTTTTCACTACTTCTTCTTCCATAGCTTCACATCTTGCCTTCTTTTCTAATGACTGTTGTTTTAGAATGCCCTTTTTTTTCTTTGCCTCTTCTAATTCCACTTTTAGCAGGGAAAAGTCTTCATCAGGTTGTTTACTGTCTTTCTCGAACTGTATCAACAATTGTTTTTGCTTTCTCTTCTTAAGTCTGATTCTGTCAATCTCTTCCAAAGGTAGTAATCAGTTTTCCTTTCAATTCAACCACATCTTCTTCATCATTAACATCACTTCCTGCGCTTTTATTATCATAATCCTCTTTGGCCATAAGCATGAAGTCATTTACCTTGTCTTCACAGGAAGAGTCACTATCATTGTCTTCTGAGGAGTCATCATTCTTTACACATAAACTTTTCTTTTTAATTTGTACTTCCGTTCACCTTCAGAGTTCTAGTCCTTCTTCTTGTGTGGACACTTATTTGCAAAATGACCTATCTTACCACAATTGAAACATTTGAAGGGCATCTTACCTTTGTACTTTCATGATCCTTTCTTTAGTCTTTTCACAAATTTTTCTTCAATTTCATCAAGCTTAGAATCCTCATTCTTGTCTTCTTTAAATGATGCTTCTCTAGAGGTGGGTTTATCTTCAACTATCCTCATTTCATATGCAGTCAATGTTCCTAGAATTTTATCAAAAGCCAAATATTTTAGATCATTAAGTTCTTCAATAGTTGAGACCTTTGGATTGAACCTATCTGGCAGAGATCTCAAAATTTTCTAAACCAAAGAGGGTTCCTGAATTTTTTCACCAAGTCATTTTATTGCATTTACTAGTTCTTCAACTCTCAAAAAGTACTTCCCAATAGTTTCATCTTCTTTCATTTGTATCTGTTCAAACTGTACTCTGTAGGTTTGAAGTTTGGCATGCTTTACCTTCTCATTACCTTCATAACTGCTAATGAGTTTGTCCCACGTGTCTTTGGCAGTTTCTAAATGCATAACCTTTACAAATTTTGCTTCTCCAAGCCCACTCAAAATAGCATTCATAGCCTTAGCGTTGAAGCTGAATTCTAGCTTGTCATTCTTATTAGCTAGTACAACTGGCTTTACATAACCAGTTTCTACCACATCCCAGATATCTGCACCTAAAGCCATTATGTAGGTTCTCATCCTAACTTTCTAGAAGGAAAATTTTGTTCCATTGAATAAAGGGGCCTTGTTGGTTGAAGTTCCTTCATGACTAGTGATGTTTAAGATTTAGGATCTACCCTTAGATAAAAGGGGTCGGATCTGATACCACTTGTTGGACAACTAAGAGGTGGGGGGTGAATCAGTGTTTACTGTGCTTAAACAATTATATCCATTTATAAACTCATAACAGAACACTCAATGATGATCACAATAAATAAGAAATAGAGTATTCAACATCAATCACACACATGTATAATGCAGAGACAGATATTCTTGAGGAAACCCATAAAGGGTGAAAACCTCTTCTTCTTTATATGATAATTATTTTCTGTACATTATCATTCTTATGAGCACCGACTCATAATGAGTCTACCACCTCTATTTTGCAAGCTGCTACTTGTTGATAGAACCAACTCTTTGGTTTCTCTAGAACCCACTAGAGGGAAGCACCAACTCCCTGGTTTCTCTAGCACCCAATAGAAGGAAGCACCAACTCACCGGTTTCTCTAGAACACACTATAAGGAAGAACCAACTCCCTGAATGTTCCAACACCAACTAGATGGAAGTACCAACTTCCAGTCATACAGGCACCGACCTGTGTATCAGAGAACCAATGTTCTCCCTTGCACCACCCTGCCACCCTGGTTTCTCTGGATGCAACCAGATGAAAGATACAACTCCCTGTGTTCAAGCACCCACTTGAAACTTAGAGGACAATAGTCCTCCCTAGCACCTCCCTTCCACCCTAGTTATAAATATTTTCTACTAAAACTTATTACAATGATATAATGTTCATCAATGGCTTACCAATCTCATCATTGTTCTGCTACACTACCTTGCTCTACCTGTATCCGTGTCTTCCTGCACACATACCTTATGCTTTATGTTCTTCTGCCTTTTATGCTATGTGCACCATGTCCATTCCATGCACCATTCCTCTTCTATGTATTTCAGTTGCTGCACACTGCCTCCTTCTACACGCATGAATCGCTCTTAACAAAAGAACTCATCTCTTCTTTGTTCTTCCTATTTATACTCTGTGTGCACCTTCTTCTTCCTCCATGCACAATGCCTATGCATGTTCTTCACAGTGTCATGGTTCTGCTCATCAGGTTGTTCACTTCCACTCCACCTTTCCACAGCTTCGATCCCTCGAGCATCAACACACTCTCTATGTTCTGCATGTTCTCCTCGTGTCGAGTCCTCCACTGATCATCATGGAAACTCTTCATCTTCTCTAGCGGTTACCCCCATGCGTTCAACATCACTGGGTGTTATTCTGAGATTCCTTAGCTTCTCCGGAAGTTCAGACTCTTCGTCCTCTCTTGCATCTGTCAATCGTCTCTATGATCAGTCTTCATTACACTGGAAAATGCCTTGAGACTCTTCGTCTCCTCTGGCAATCACCTTGAAGTCTCTTCGATTCCTCTGATAGAAACATCAATGGTTTCTAGCAGTTACAATGTGAACCTATGTAGCCTTATGCCTTTGGCACCTTTCACCTTTCCTTTCAAATGTGACCTCAGGTGGTGACCAAATGCCTATTTAGAAGGTGCTTTTGTGACTTGCATTTTGGGGATTCTCCCGTGAGTCTCCTTGACTCCTTCCTCTAGAATTCCCGATACCCGGAATGGAGCCTAGATACGCTAGCTCCTTCTATTCACATGACCATTAGTGATGACCAAGCACTTATCCATAAGGTGCTTTCACAATTCACAATTCGAGAATCTAGAGATGAGGCATCTCGACTCTCCAAGTCACGATCTTCGAAATGGAACTTAGCTGCATGTTAGCTCCTCCCTTAAACCTTCGACAATGTGACCTTGGTTGTGACCATAGGCCTAATCAACAAGGCATTTCGCAATTTCACATTTTGGGTTTTCTCTCATGAGTCTCCTTGACTCCTCATATTGCAAACCCCTAAATGGAGACTAGCTATGTTAGCTCCTTCCTTCACATGCCCACCGGTGGTGACCAAAGGCCTATACATAGGGCGCTTTCGTGACTCACGATTTTGGGAATCTGGAGATGAGACATCTTCGACTCTCCAAGTTGAGATCTTTGAAACCCTGAAAAGGAGCTTAGTAGGACTGGCTCCTTCCCTCTCACATGACCATCAGCAGTGACCACATCCAACACCAAAAGGCATTTCTCATTTCGCAAAGTTATGAGCTTCATCAAGCCTAATCAACAGTCGAGATATCCAATGATCCGACAGTCTAGATCTCCTCACGATCTCGCATTTCAAGATTTTTGTGATGAGGCATTTTGCTAAATAGCAGGTTGATTTGGGCGGGCAAGATTTGCGTGTCTAGATCTGTGGTCGAGATTCGATTCTGGACCCCCCTTGCTATTTTTCCTTTAATGGAGGGGGGGGTGAGGAATTGGAGGCACAAGTCTAAGCGAATGAGATCAAAGGCGCTTACATCGACGGTTGAGATTCGATTCCAGACCCCCCTTGCCATTTTGCCTTTAATAAAGGGGGGGGATCTGGAATGGGTAGCTGCTCTAGCTCCTCCCTCCAACTCTCGACTATGTGACCATGAGTTATGACCATTCACCAATGAAATGAGCCCTTCTTTCTCCAGATCAACGATCAAGATTTCTCGTTGATCCAACGGCTATCCTCCTCCCCGAGACTTCAACCTTCGGGATTTTGGGGGAGTGATGAAGCTAAAACTCTTGAAGTCAAACTCCCTGAGTGACATCATTCTTGCGTCACTCAATGACATGTCATGAGCCGAGTGGATGCCACATGTCACTCAGAATTATGATTTCCAGTGGCCTAAAAATCCGAATCAATTTGACACTTGTCCTTATATGCTCGTGACACATGTTCTTGTTGACGTAAGTTTCCACCTGTCCTCATTGACGTGGTCTGTCATGATCTACCTCCTAGATCTGACGGCCCATATTAGATCTTGATCCAATAGCTCAGATTATATCACGATTTCGTGTTTCACGAGTTGGAAGGATAGAGAACCTCGTGCCTTTGACCTTTCAGTCAGCAAAATTCCAATCGCTCACCATGTGTCCTCTGGCTTGAACGGCCAAGATCATTTCACAAATTCATGAGCCTTTGTCACGCCTGATCAACGGTCCATATCAATCCTCAATCCAACGGCCCAAATCATTTCAGGATATCGCATATCGCAAGTTCAAGAGGTTAGAGCACTTCTTCCTTTGACCTCTCAGTCACCGAAATGTTGATCTGTAACCACGTGTCCCTCCCGAAGATGAATGGTCCTCCTGCTTTCAGGATTTTGTAAACATGCTTCTCCTTGCACTATAAATAACGTATAGGTTCTCCTAGATCCAACGACAGTCGGACCCCATGCTTGGATCTAACGCCCGAGATCTATTCTCGTCTACTGGCGCTACTCCTCTTTGAATTCAGATCTGATGGTCATCAGGGATTCTGAATGAGATCCAATGTTCATTGTTGATATTTACAGTTGATCTTTCCATTCCATCATCACTCTACTGATCATTCTGATCTTTTCCATCAATGACAAACACGCATACTCTGCCTATGTCTGAAACCATGCCAACACCCTCTTCCTCCTTGGGAGGGATCTTGAGTTCCCTAATAGAGAGCTCTTCTCTTCATACAATGGAAAGTAAAAATGGTGAAGAAATACAATGCCAATCCTCTCAAGAGGTGAGTGGAATGGCCCTTGATATAGTTCTTGAATGATTCAAAGAGAAATGAGGATTCTCCAAGAAGAATTCTTGCAGCATAACAAAATCTTGAAATTCTTATTTTTCTAGCACACCCATGGCACATATTTATAGTGTCCATTCATGAAAAGATGTAACTGGTTCATAATGTGAAAAAGAGTCCTCTGAGGGTACTTCCTATCCCTTTACCATCCTCCAAGATAGATTTTGCTCAAATCTGAGTGTCAAATCGTGTTGGAGGTCGGACTAGAAGTGGTTGAGAGGCCGAAAAGATTCATAAATGTGTTGTTCATGAGAAGTGCATGAGTTTGCTTGTAGACAGTCATGCATCCTACGCACAGTGCACAATTAGGGTTGTGTTAGCCCGTGCATTCTATGCACAATGCACATGCTTCCTTTGGTGAATTTGTGCACATTGATTTATAACCAAGTATATAGTTTTATGCCCTTTTTGATGAATTTTGATGTTGTAGGTGTACTAATTTTTTTTGGAACTGATGTCTTTCTTCAACCGTTGTTTTGTAATGTTGTAGAAGTTTTTTCGGTGATAACATTTGTTATAGTCCAAAAATGCAACATCTATGCATCTAAGACATTGGCCCATCCATTTGCATACTTTGCCAAAAATATTGTTGAGGATACCTCCTAAAAAACCATTTTTTGGATAATGTACACGCCCTGGTGCACTATTAACTTGCATACACATGCATGTTGCATGCTAGTTATCCCACGTACATACACTTGTTGTATGCTAAGTAGCCTGTGTTTACCTCCAAAATTTGCAAAACAATAAAATTGTGCAAATTCCAGTGAAGTTTATGGGCTATGGAGGTTTTCCTAACAACCATATTTTTCTCATATAAAAAGAGGTCTTGGGGAGTCATTTAGACATGTGAACAAGAGAATAAGAAAACTCTGCAAAAATTCTTTCCCTCTCATTGCCCAAGTTTTGCATCTTGCTCTGAGTTTTAGCCTCATCTTTCCCTTCCAACCATTCTACCTATGCAACCTTTCCTTATTTCCTTGATGGCATGTTGGTTATGAGAATTCTATGTGGGATTGGTGCACTTGGAGCCATGATAGAGGATCCTGGACTTGGTTCGTAGAGTGGTCTTCGCAAGCAAAGGTTGTAACCTTTCATCTTGTATATGAATAAAAGAGATTACTTTTGTCCCAAAACCCTATGTGTACATGCTCTTGTTAATTTGATCATTTATATCTATATTTATGATTTTAAGTGATTACTAGAGATTGTATATGTTGTTGCATTGTATTATTAACCCCTTGCAGGTCAAATTTGGGAGGATATATGTGATCTAAGAGGAAACAACAAGTGGAATAAGTCTACATCAACCGTAAGGATTCAAGGTGCACTTATTAACCTTATCTTCTCTCTTTCTCTTATCACTTAGTCTAGATTGTTTTGGGGTATATTAGAGATAAGTCAGCCTTTTAAGAGATTTATTGCTCTGCCTATTCCCTAGACCCAGTTTAGGGGGAATTTCCCCATAGCAAGGGGGAAGAGATAAAATCGGTACCATAGTTGGTGGTTCTAGAAACCATACAGGGATCACGATGACCGTTCTAGGTAATGTGAGGGTATAAACACCGTATATGTTGTTACTCTATGAGGGAGAAAAATAAGGGAATTTGGGTGAGGTCCTGTGGGATCATTTTCCAATGGGGATTTGACTCATGGGAGGTGGATTTTCGAGAGATTCCCCCTAGGGAGGTTACAAGGGAGGTAATTTTAGAAGTACTTTTTGTGTGATGGAAGGAGTGGAGGTATGGCTTGCTGAGCCTTCCGTGGATAGGTCATCTGGAGTGTCTACCCCATCTGAATTAACAACAAAGATGTTGGATGTGTTGGGTGGGGGGTTTGGGTAGCCAGGGTATGAACCTATTAAGGAGGGATCATGAAACAATCCTAGTTTGATGTCTACCATTGGAAAAAGGTCGGCACTTGAGTGAATGAGTGGTAGGATGTTATCAATGTGTCCTGATTGGTTAGGTTCATAGTGGGTTAGCTGATCAATGGTTATCATTCTATCATTGTGGGGGAAGAGCATGGTGTGAAATATTGATGAAGCTACTTCCTGCATGATGTACATAAATATTTTTCCAAAAAATATGTTGTAATCAAGTTGGGCATCGATGACCTCTATTAATAATTATGGTCTTTCCACCTAGTTCAACCAGAAGTTTTTTATAAAGGCCCTCTAGTTGAGATGGTTGACCATCATAAGTGTGAAGGGTGATTGTTGAGGGGACAATCTTGGGTGAACCAAGTTGCTTCCATACTTCTTTGGACATAATGATGCAAGTAGATTCTCCTTCGTTAATGATGCAACAATGGATGGTGATATTCCAGATTTTGACGGGAATCTGGAATGTGACTAATAATGGGAGCCATGGGTCAACTTTGTCTAAGTCAAATGTGATTAGATGGGAATCAGTGGGATCTATTGCCCCCAATTGCGAAATAAATGCCTTCCATTGGGAAGTGAATGTTTGAAGCACTTCCAATACAAACATCGAAACTGGTGATTTTTCTAGATCATCGATAAGGCTATAGCTATGGGTAGCCCGAGCATGAGGATTATCATATGCACATTCATGCATAGTGGGGTGCGGGGTATGCAAGCAGTGGCTTCAATTCTAGGATGAGGAATCATTAATGGTTGTCTGGATGGTGTCTTTGGGGATTCCAAAGTCATGGCTAATGGATTAGGAGGCATACCATATTGGCGACTGCAAGTTTGCAAAAGGATTTCCTCTTTAGTGGTGAGGAGGATATTGCGGTCTATGGTATTACTGGGATGGGGTTGGTCTAGTGGAGGGAATTCTCTTGGCTAGTGTTGGCATCTGGCCATGTCTGGTTGCATGTTAATGATGCCTTGGTGAGTGATTGGATTTTTCAATATCGTCGGTGGTGGTGGTGGTATATAAGTGGGTGGTCCATGTTGTGTTCCTTGAGGGGTGGGCACCCATGGAGGATTGATGGCTTCCTTCATTCATTTATAATCAACTATTTGGGGGAAATGATGATTGTAATGGCCATATTCACCACATAAGGCACAAGGGTAGTTGGTTCAAAGGTTTTTGTTTCTCCATTGGCATGCTTGGCCATTATTATTTCCACCTTGAGGGTTTTGGTTGGGATGACGCTAGTTTCCCCCAGCTTGGGGATTTTGTTGTGGAGGGTTCACCCCTTGTGCTTGGTTTATATTCTTTCCCTTTTTCTGGTTATTGTTGGGTTTTTTAGGGGGGGTGGACATATTCAAAAGTTCAAAGGATTGAACTTGTTGGAGATGGGAAGGTTGGATGAAGTTGACCCCTGCCTGTTGTTTTCTGTGTGGGGGTGTAGCAGGTTGAGGGAGACCAGGAAAGGGGTAGTATTGATTACTTAGAGGAGTGATAGAGGAGGCTCCCTAGGCTTAGAAAATGCTCAAAAATAAAATTTCTCGGAATTGCATGAAACCAGAGCCATTGTGTCTGTCTCGTCGCACTGATTCTGACAATATATTTACTTTCTCAAACGGGATCCATATGCGAGAGTTATCACACTCTGGTCATTTTCTCAAACAATGAAAAAGTCAAAGGTCAACTATCAAAAAGTGAACACTGACATCATCATGCTGACATCATCACTGCTAACATGGCATCTTTTGGAGATGACACATGGTAGAGGTACAGTGGGTCATACAACTGATGTGGACCAACCCGGAGGTGACATGTGTCACCACTGAAAGGGTGACACGTGGCATGCTCATACAGGTGGCAGGTACAGTAAACATGTTGACGTGGCAGAGGTAGATGGAAATATGTGGCAGCATGACAGTGGAGTGACTGGGTAGTGATGGTGGACCAACCGTTGGTTGACACGTGGCATGCATTGAGAAAATGGGGTGGTGCCACGTGGCCCAGGCAGGGCTACCACGTGGCACCCGTCGTTTGGTGACTATGTTAAAAAAGGTTTATGGAGTCCATGGGTTTTGAACCCATCACCTACAACCACCCAGCCAGGGCCTTGGAGAGACCCCCAAGACCAATGTGCCATATATGTTACTTATTTTATATAACATATTTAAATGTATTTAAATTGTAATATATTACTATGTGGGCGGAAGGGCGTTGGGGCTAAGTCGCAGCCCATGGTGTTATGGTGTTATATGACCACAGAAAGGGGTGCCTACCAATTTTAGGGGTCTTAAGCCGATATTTTGTGCAAAGTGGGTTTTTCTATGGTTTTTGGGTATTTTTAATTGATTATGACTGATATTTAGCCCAGAAAATGGATTTGTTTGAGGATTTTGGCCCATTTTGAGGGGGATTTGATCCCAAAAAGAGGCCAGATCTTGAGAGAAGTTGGGATTCCTCATATGAGCCTCAAAATCTATATAAACCAGGATTTTTGAAGCTTGTAGGAGACTTTTTGATGCAGGGAATTGAAGGAGCAGTTTGTATTTTTTGGCCTTTTCTCATGTTTTGAGAGGCATTGTTGCCATGTTTTCGAGAGGAGTTTGATGATGCATATTGAATCTGAGAAAGGAGGTCTTGCACAGCAAATTTGAAGCATGCAATTTAATATCAAAGAGACATTGTGTGGGAACTTGACCATTTTAAAGAGCAATAAAGAGGTCCTCCACTTGGAAGCGGGTCCAGAGATGTAGCCAACGATTGGTGAACTCTATTATCAAGTCTTGTCTTTATTTCTCTTTTTGTTTTTTTGTTCTCTTCTCTTAATTTGCAGCATGGTTATTAATTTCTGATCTCTTTATTCATTGATAAGCATCAAGTAAAAGTCACATTTGATATTCCACAAACAAGATAATAAGTTTATGTATTTCACATTCTTAATGATCCGATGCATAAAATACAATGAACTAAACTTGCAATTTAACAGTAATACCTTCATTTTTGGATCAAGTTTATGGTATCAGAGCATTTGGTTGTGAACGTTTGATAGGAATTGCAAGCATTGGATGCTCACCAGAGCAAAACTCAAGCAAGGAGAAGGCCAACTTGAGGCTCTTGACACAAAGATTCAAAGGTGACCGCATAAGCAAGAGATGTCTTCACCACAAAAATTGGGTCCCTTCAAATCTGAAGATGATTTCCTCGAGGCCTTTAAATTGATGCAAGCCATGGTAGAGGAACTTTACCATGAAAGAGGTCAATGAAGGAATCCAAAAGTTAAAGAAGGTGAATCTTCGGTAAGAGTAGAAGGAGCAGTTGGAGGTGGTGGACCTTCAAAACCTTCTTCTCCTTCATCCTCATCATCTAATAATGAAGCAAGTGTAGATTCCTTCAAGGATAAGCAAAAAACTCATCATTCTTCTAATATTTTGTTATTAAAGTTAGATGTAAAGTTTCAATTACCCACTTATGATGGTGAATTAGATGCGGAAAAGCTAGATAATTGGGTGAGACAATTAGAAGTCTATTATAGGATACAAAAGATTGTTGATGATGAAACTAAGATCCAACTAGCAAGTCTGAAAATGGGAGGCACAACTCTCATATGGTGGGAAAGTAGAACTAGAGATGATCTTAAGAAAAGTGGCAAAACAATCTCTTCCTGGAATGATTTTGTTATTGCATTAAAACAATAGTTTTACCCTTTAGCTTACATGCAACAAGAAATGATGAATTGGCAATGTTTAAGGCAATCAAAAGGTCAAAGTGTACAAGAATATACTCAAACATTTCGTAAGAAAGATTTAAATTTGGGTATTCCTTTATATACACAAGAGACATTCCTAAAGTATATTGGTGGTTTACATTCTTATCTCAAGCACACTATTCTTATGCTAAATCCCTCTAACTTTGATGAAGTATGTGTACAAGCCATTCACATTGAATTAAGCAAAGGGAATGTTGGTGATAGTGTTTCTACAGATACTTGGCAAAGAAAGGATGCAGGGAAAAGGAAAGAGAAGAAGACAGCCACAACCAGAAAGGAGAAGCCTACTTGAAAGCATTGCAAGAAAGTAGGCCATGATGAAGATCGTTGTTGGGTCTTACATCCTGACTTGAAGACAAAGAAGTATGCCAACCATGGAAAGAAGAATACCACAGTTGTGACAGTTCAAGTGGATCTTGGATCAGATTCCAGTGATGAGACATAGGTTGTAGCTATGGGAATCTGAGGTGTAAATTATGTTGCAAGTACTAGATCTTCTAGATCAGTTGATGTAAATGATGAGTGTAAAAGGAGTGAACTTTTCCACATAAGGGTTATAACACATAATGTTAAAGTTGATACTCTTGTAGACAGTGGATCACAAGCCAATCTAATCAGTGAAGATGTTGTGAATAACTTGGGACTTGAAACTAAGTCACATCCTAAACCATATCCATTGGGATGGATATGTGGTGATAACAATTTACAAGTAACCAAGCAATGTAAAATCAAGTTTGCAATCACTTCTAATTATGTTGATGAAGTAGAGCTTGATATATTGCCACTGGACATATGTGGAATTGTATTGGGAAGCCCATACCTTTATGATAGGAAAGCCATATTCTACAGGGAGGAAAATAAATATTGCTTCTAGAAAGATGGGAAGGAGTACATTGTTTGTGCTCATCGCATGAAAACTGACAGGTCTTTTGCAGCTACAGGGCAGTTAAAAAGAATGGTAAATGTAAGCAAAAGTTTAACACTTATGTTTGTAACAAAACATGAAATTAGTGATGCTAAACATGAGATGATTCCATATGTTTCAAACAGTCATGAAGTGTCACCAGAGGTACAGCATGAGGTTCAGCTGCATAATTTGATTATTGTTCTTGTTCAAAAGGGGAAGCATGTTTTGTCATTTTCATTTGCATACTCAGTATTGTTGACTAGTTTGTTTTTGTTCAATGGTGTATGGCTGCAAAGTGCGGCAAAGAATGTAGATGATTGTGCAATAAATGAAATGATTACTTTGATAAATAATGCTATCTCAGTTTTCATGTTTGTTGTGATTAGTCAGGTGATCATTATCCCTGCAGAGAGGATGGATGATACAAAAAATAGTGGGGAGGCAGTACCCTCACTTCTTACCTGAGTAAAAGCAGACTTTTGGTGGTCCAAAAGATTCCAAAGTGGGGAGGAATGATCCAAGAGGCTCCCTAGGCTCAAAATTCTCAAAAATCAAAGTTCTCATAATTGACTCAAACTAGTGCCATTGCGTTTGTCTCGTCGCGCTGATTTTGGCAGTATATTTACTCTCTTAAATAGGCTCTGTATGAGAGAGTTATCACACTCTGACCATTTTCTTAAACAACTAAAAAGTCAAAGGTCATCCATCAAAATTCAATGCTGACATCAGCATGACAGCATGCTGATGTCATCACTGCTGACATGGCAACTTCTGGAGATGACACATGGCAGAAGTACAGTGGGTCGTACAGCTGATGTGGACCAACCCGGAGGTGACATTGAAAGGGTGACACATGGAACGCTTGTACAGGTGGCGGGAAAAGTCAGCATGCTGACATGGCAGAGGAAAGTGGTGAAATGTGGCAGCATGGTAGTGGAGTGACTGGGAAGTGATGGTGGACCAACCGTCGATTGATACGTGGCATGCATTGAGCAAATGGGGTGGTGCCACGTGGTACCCCGTCGTTTGGTGACTATGTTAAAAAAAAGTTTATGGATTTCATGGGTTTTGAACCCACGACCTACCACCACCCAACTAAGGCCTTGGAGAGAGCCCCAATGATCCGAAATTGGATCCAGAAGCCTGACAGGGCTTGAAAAATGCTCAAAAATGAAAGTGCTCAGAATGCAATGAAACCTATGCCATTACATCCGTCTCGTCTTCCTGATTCTGGTGGTATATTTACTTTTTCAAACGGGCTCCGTATGGAGAAGATATCGTGTTCTGTCCGAAAAGTCAAACAGGGAAAAAAAGGGATGATTGTACAGTCCGTATAGCCCACATGTCATGCTGACTGTGCAGACCGTACGGTCCGTACAGGTGAAGTGGCAGCTCCAGCAGATGACACATGGTAGCCTTGGGTGACGAAACGTGGTAGAGCGTGATAGGTCGGTTTGGTGTATGGATGGACCCATCCAGATGTGACACGTGTCACCACTGTAAGGGTGACACGTGGCACGAGTGACGTCAGCAGCTGACGTGGCAGGCTGACAGGGCAGTACGGCAGTTGACGTGCAGGCGACGTGGGTGAATCAACAGCTAAGGCGTGGAATTCATCGGTTGGTTGATGAGGTGCCACGTGGCCCAATCATGGGCTTCCACGTGGCACCCCGTGATTGGTTCGTTGGTTTCTTGTGTAAAATTACATGGCATGGCCAGGGGTCGAACCCGCGACCTCCCCGGTGGGCAATGGACTGGCAGGGCTGGGCTAGCTGCCCACCTGACAAGTTGTTCTTGAAATATACATGGCATAAAATATAATTGAATTTGTTTAAAGGTTCAAATGACGGAGGGAAAGGGTCGGGGCTTAGCCCCAGCCCTCGGCACACACCACACGACCACACCATACAACCGGGAGTGCGGGGGTTAATACAATGGACCGTTACCAAATATATAGCTCGAGGGTGTTACAACTGATGGCCCGTGGTCCTATATACATGCCACATGACCGGGAGACTTTACCACCTTTTTGGGTGCGGTTACAATAGTTAGGCCGCGGGTCCTATGGATGCGCCAACGAGACCAGGAGTTAGAGCGAAATAGGGGGCCAGCGCTTAGCCTACAGGCTAGCACTTAGCTATATTAAGCCATACGACCAAGAATAAAGGTGTGCGCGCCCAGGGCTCCGGGGTCTTATGCCCAATAAACTTTATGAAGTGGGTTTTTATGCCAAGATTTTGGGTTTTTATTATTAATATGCCTATTTTTAGTTGATTCTCTCCATTTTTGGGGGATATTGGGCATTTTTGGAGCCCAAATTCTTGGAGGAAGTTGGAGATGAGCAACCAACTTCAAAGCTATATAAACCAGGCCTATTTGAGGCCATGGGAGAGCAGTCAGAGCAGAGTTATGCTGAAGAAAAGCCAAGCCAAAGCCATTTTGATGCAGAGAAGCTTTTGAGAAGGAGACATTGTCGGATCATTTCTAGGAGCTTTAGACGTCCGTTTTGTGTGCCATTTTCTTTGCAGGGTTCTTGAGATCTGGAAGAACATGACCAGATCAGTCTTGTAGCCATCGACATTGCAGCGATGTACTTTTGAGCTTTTGAACAGAAATAAAGAATCCTCCCCCACAGAGACAAAGGCCTGGAGACGTAGGCAAAGTTGTGCCGAACTCCGTTATCAATCTGCGTGTTATGGTTTGTTGTTTATTATTTCATTTCAGATCTGCATATGTGTATATGGCTGTTATATTCCTCTTCTTTCCTCATTCTTTCACTAAGTTCTCAAATGGTTAATTAACGCATGCAAAATTAAAACTCAACCATAAGTCATTAAAAGATCCTACGGATCACCCAACAACAACACACCATATATGTTACCTATTTTATATAACATATTTAAATTTATTTAAATTGTAATATATTACTATGTGGGCGAAAGGGGGTTGGGGCTAAGCCCCAGCCCATGGTTGTATGGTGTTATATGACCATAGAAAGGGGCGCACGCCTATTTTAGGGGGCTTAAGCCCATATTTTGTGCAAAGTGGGTTTTTTCTATGGTTTTTGGGTATTTTTTATTGATTATGACTGATATTTAGCCCAGAAAATGGATTTTTTTGAGGATTTTGGGCCATTTGGAAGGGGATTTGATCCCAAAAAGAGGCTAGATATTGAGGGAGGTTGGGATTCCTCATTTGAGCTTCAAAATCTATATAAATCAAGATTTTTGAAGCTTGTAGGAGACTTTTGGATGCAGGGAATTGAAGGAGCAGTTTGTATTTTTTGGCCTTTTCTCATGTTTTGAGAGGCATTGTTGCCATGTCTTTGAGAGGATTTTGATGATGCATGTTGAATCTCAGCAAGGAGGTCTTGAACAATAGATATGAAGCATGTAATGTAATAACAAAGAGCCATTGTACAGAACTTGAGCATTTTAAAGAGCAATAAAGAGGTCCTCCACTTGGAAGCGGGCTCGGAGACATAGCCAACGATTAGTGAACTCCATTATCAAGTCTTGTCTCTATTTATCTTTCTGTTTTGTTGTTCTCTTCTCTTAATTTGCAGCATGGTTATTAATGGCTGATCTCTTTATTCATTGATAAGCATAAAGTAAAAGTCACATTTGATATTCCTCAAACAAGATAATAAGTTTATGTATTTCGCATTCTTAACGATCCGATGCATAAAATACAATGAACTAAACTTGCAATTTATCAGTAATACCTTCACTTTTGGATCAAGGAGGTCCATATGGGTTGCATGAATTGGACATGGCTCCATTATTGCTAGGATTATATTAGGTTGTTGGTGGGGGGACCTGATGTGTTATTGGTACCTGGTGGGGAAGGTGTGTAGGTAGGTGTGTACCCATGGTAGGAGGGGAAGGTGCCATAAATGGTGGGGGGGAAGGGGGAGGAGGGTAGTATCGGTGCCCCCCATATAGTGGTGGGTATTGAGTGGCCCCAAACATGGGTACCATTTGAGCATGTGGTTGGGTTTTGGGCCATTCGTTTTGTTGTTATAAGTTGCGCAAGGAATTTTATAGTCCCAATTTTGGTAAAACAGAAGTTGCGTAAGTCACTGAGGAGTTGGACAGTGGAATGAAGAAAGAAACTGAAAAAGGTTGGAAGGACAACACAACAACAGCATGAAGAAAGAAGTTACAACAAAACAAGAAAAGAAAGAATGCAAAGTCTCAAACACGATTATCCCAATTGGCTTATATATACAGGACGAATATGATTGTAAAGGGTTCATATGTTTGTTAAAATGGCTTTGAGTTCTGTGTTATTGTCCATATTGGGTAAAGGTTAGATAGATTTCTAGAGTCTGGGTTTCTAGAACCAGACCAAGGCTATAATAGAGTCATGTCCTGTTGTAATTTTGAAAGAGAAAGGGTATGGGTTAACCTTGTTTCTCAGTAGCGTATAGAGTTTTTGTTAGCTCTGGCATGACCGAGTTGTGACTATAACTGAGTAGAATCATGTAATTGAGAAGATCCATATGATGTTAATACAAAGAGAGACCCAAATTTTGAAATTATTATGTTTGTTTAGATTCATATTATCTTGAATGTTGCTCTGTATTATCTTTATGTCAGATCTCCTTAATTGGATATAGCTTATTTATGAATGCAAGGCAACTCTGTTTAATTTAATATGAGTTAGGAATGTTTAGATAGTTATGGGTTTAATCTATCTTGTGCACGACTAACAGAGATTCTGAGATTGTATGGATTTGTCTAATTATTCTTCTTACCCTTCCCTATTTTCCTCGTCTTGGTTGCATTTCGGGTGAGACTTCTTCCCTTCAAGGAAGATGAAAATTCCAGTGCTCTAGACTACTTCGGTACCTTTTGTTGGTAACCTGAGAAGGACCCTGGTCTGATTAATTTTAGGCCAACAAAATGGTTTTGTTGTCGGTACCTGCTTCATAAGTGAACTTGTAGGGAGAATGCTTCAATGGATCCATCGATCCGATATTCACCAGTGGTGGGAGTGAAATTGTGATGCCTTCGTATGGAAAGAAGCGGAGTTGCGAGGCAAATTTGTGGAACAAGAGAGGTTATCTTTTACTCAAAAATATCAAGCGACCAATACAAAATATTATGGGTTAAATTTCCAGAAGAACTATTCCATTGGATAGATAGCCTCCAAGAAGCTCTAAAATTCCAATAACGAGTCAAGACCTGTACTTGGGACACAAAAAATATTTCAATGCTTCATCAGTTGGATCGATCAATCATGTGAGCAGTTGATTTATGGGTCAATACAACTTTGGAAGGATACATTATCGATTTTGTAGCTAAGAACCACCAGTATTTTTCAAGGGTAGAAGCAGATTTCAAGAAATACACATAGGGAAAGATACTGAGAGAAATTCCCCTATGGATTAAGGTATTTGTGATGGGGGAGGGGATGTTGACCATCTCCCCGACTAAGATGATAGCCTAAACACCCACGCTTGGGGTGGGATCATGGCCTGAGAAAGGGGAGGGGGTTCTTTGATAAATGGGGGAGAAACAAGAAATGGACACAAGGAATGAGCGATCCTTGAAAAGAGTCGCCATAGTTGAGAAGTGGTGGTCTGGTAAGATAAAGATAGTAGTAAAGCAGTCTGAGGTGTTGAGGAAATAACTCAGACCAGGAGAAGTTAATGAAGGAAAGGAGGAAGAGTTGAGGAGGATGAGAATAGAGAGAATATTGGCCAATCAAAGACTAAGTGAGAGAGAAGTGCAGAGAGAAATAATTTCCCAAGAGGGTGTACAAGAAGAAGAATGTGTAGAAGCAAGGGAATATCAAGATGAAATGGATCTTGCAAAAGAAATAGAAGAGTCAGCCCGATACCAGGAAAGATCGGGAACCTGGCTGAAGATTCCACTCTAGATGATGAGAATGAGACCCCCCATATCAAAGAAACCTTCCCAGAAGCCAGTGGAACCAGCCTCAAATCACCTGTCCCCCAAGTGTCTTCTATACCAATGGTAAATTCTATACTACCTTCTTATGTTATTCCTATTTCAATTCAGTCAGTTAGTCAGTCACATCCAGTGAGAACGAATACTGGGAGGATATTGGGATCCACTGGTGTATCGCAACTAGGACCGTTAGGGTTTAATTTGATAGGATCAGTAAGATCAACAATGGCTAGAAACAGGAGAGGCTCAATCGCTCAATACCCAGAATTTTTGGGTAAAGGAGACGAGGATGTTAAGCAACATTGGTTTCTGTGTGAAGGGATTTGGAGGTCCATAGGGACTCTAGATGAAAATAAATTGGTTCAATTCTAGAATACTTTGAGAGATCATTCTCTCAAATGGTACATGAAGGATATTGATCCAAGAAGAGCGCAAGGGCAGGCATTCACACTTAGCCAAGCTCGGATAAAATTCATAGCATAGTTTAAGCTACCTTAGTCAAAACAACAAGCTCTGTCTGATTGGCATGAAATTCAACAGAGGGAAGGAGAATCGACTTGAGAATATATTCAGAAGTTTAAGGATGCCATTGGGAGGCTAGAGTGACCAATTCATGAATATCACTAGAGAGAGTGGTATATCTAGGGATTTCTACCTCTAACATGAATTGCGTTAACACAACAATGGATAACCTCCTTGACAGATGGCTTGGAATAATCAATGAAGATTGAATCCATGGAAGGATATCCAAGGAGTCTAAGGGTGACCAGACCCCCAGCGGATGCAAATTTGGCGCAACTACAAGAAAAAATATTGGCACTAACAGAGAAGATTCAAGAATTGATGATACCGAGACCAGGACGTTTGTAAGTCTAGTGTATCGGATGCTACAAAGAGGGGCATCTGGCGAATGAGTGTCCACGTATGAGGGGAATGGGACCTCCTCACAATTCGATGGGACCTTCATCAGGACCCATGGGAGGAGTTGCACAAGTATCTATGAATTCACCATTCCATACCCCAACCTCATATCATGCCTTTCCAAGAAATCAAGCATCGCAGTCAGCTGAGCATTGCGATATCTGTTGAATTCATGGGCATGCACCAAGGCAGTGCCCTATTATTCATAAGTATTATACCATACCGAATATCATACATTATGAGTTCTACACATCTACCACTCATGCTACAAATCAGTGTAGAGCGTTGGATGCAGTTGCGGACAGATTGGATCAAACATCATTCAGGGTGAATGAAACCCCTCAAGGACTGGGAAGAGGCCGATGAGGTGGAACCAGAGGAGACTTCAGAGGAGGTAGAACCAGGGGAAGAGGACCAATTATATTCTACCACTGTGATGAGTAATGTCACATGGCTATTTATTGTCCTCAACCGAGATGGCCATGGTGCTCATACTACAGAACCAATGGACACGCAATTGAAGACTACCCAGAGCTAATTGTGAAATGGGAAGATCGGGCACATCAACGAGGAGCCAAATTAATTGGATCAGAGATAAAGAGGGAAGTCAAGGGACAAGTACCCAAGATTAATATCATTAATCACAGAGGATAAAATACTGGCACAACTGTTGATAGTCTGCCTAAGATTCAGAAATCAACACCCAAGGAGGACATGTATGACCCTTTGAAACAAAATTTATTCTTTAAATATGCAATAGAAGTATTCCAGAGAATCCCTATCCCTGAATTAGAAGAAAACCCCCCTCAACCCACCATTTATACTAATATTACGCAATTCCCTACCTCACCCCCTGCACCCCAAAACCCCATAATCTCGATGAGACAACCTGAGAAGTCAGAAAATGTAGTCAACCTTTGGTTTCAGTTATTTTTTTATATTCTTGGGAATGACTAGCTGACAGAGAAGTTGTGCAATGCCTTGTATCTAGTCCTAGGAATGCAGGAATCCCCAGAAACTAGAATAATGACTAATATTCCTAAGAAGAACACTCATAAAGTGCAAAGAAGGAAAATACAGACTGGGAAAGATTTTAGATTAGCAACCCAACTAGACGAGTTTGATATTAAGGATGTTATGTTAGATCTAGGATCTGATGTTAACATATTTCCTAAGAAGACTAGGAAGCTTTAGGGAAATCCCAATTGACATATTCCCCAATCCAATTGAGAATCGCCAATCAGTATTGTATTTTCCCAATAGGAAGGATAGAGAATGTGGAGATAAATGTTGCGAGAGTAAAACTTTTAGCCGATTTTGAGGTGATTGAAATCATGGGGGATAAGGACCCTTATCCTGCACTACTTGGTATTTATTTATCTTATGATAACTATGTTTTTATTGATCTGAAGATGGATACTGTGACTTTTGAAGAAGACAGAATAAAAGTAGTTCAACCCTTGGATCTCTATGTAGGCCCTCAATACACGGAGCCAACGAAGAATAATATGGAAGGAGAGGATCTAGATCAATTATACACCGTAACAACAAGGAAGAGGGCAGACTAAAGCAATCCTACGGTCGATGGATCAATAAGTTGGAGGATCATACAATTAGCGGATGGAGATTCAGAATTAGCATTTGATAGTTGGCAACAGGGTGCATATGAAATATTTTCAAGACAATGCGCAACTGTCAGATCAACGAGATGGGTTGGAACCGAGGTCAGAGAACATTTGAAATACAATGGTACCTTATACCTTGGCAGTTTTTTGGTTAGCATGGAAGAAATGATAGCAGAACATCAAGGGATTGTAGTTCTGGACTTCGCCCTCGAAGACACCCCTACCAGGTGGTGGGTGTTATCACTGAAAAATCGTTCACAACATTGCACACAATGGTTGAAAAAAAACATCAATTCCAACAACAATTAGTCCACATACAACACCAAAATCCATCAAAAGTAAAAAAATATATATACTTGGGTAAAAAATCAAAGTGCACAAATTCACCAAAGGAGGCATGCACACAGTGTGCGGGATAACACATCCCTTAGCGCGCACTATGCAGAAAATGCGTGACTGTCTACGAGAAAAGTCATGCACTTCCATGAACAGTGCATTTATGAATCTTTTCAGCCCCTCAACCACTTCTAGTTCAACCCCCAACACGATTTTACACTCATATCTGAGTGAAATCTAGCTTGGAGGGTGGTCAAGTGCTAGAGAGTGCCCTAAAAGGCCCCTTGTTCACACTATGATCCAATTACATTTTTCCATGAATGGATGTTATAAATATGTGCCATGGGCATGCTAAGAAAATAAGATCTTCAAGGTATTGTTATGTTGCAAGAATTCTTCTTTGAGAATCCTCTTCTCTCTTTGAAGCCTTCAAGCACCATTGCAATAGGTCATTCCGCTCACCTCTTGAGGGAATAGGCATTGTATTTTTTCACCATTTGTCATTTCTTCCATTGTATGAAGAGAAGAAATCTCAATTAGGGAACTCATAAGTCCCTCAAGGAGGAAGAGGGGACTCATAAGTCCCTACCTTTCTCTACAGTGTTTAGCCTATCAATATATTGATCCATTGGTAGCTATATATTGGTTATTTCTTTGCTTTTATGGTTCTAAGTTCTTCAAGTTTCTCTAACATTTATTTCTTAGTTGTATTTATTTGTTTTCATGTGTATTTGGTTTATCTAACCAACTCACAAACTTTTGTCTTGTTTAGCAGGCTTAACTAAACATGCAAGTGTTGTGTTTTTGCTCACCCAAGTGACAAAACCAACACAACAGATTGGCAACCATACTGGGGATCGGTATCAAATTCCTCCCTATTTAAGTCTTGAGAGCACTTTATTTTGATTGTTTTGACATGCAGGTACCAAAATCGGCCTAGCTCAACTTGCCAAAGTCAAATTCAGAGCTGAGGAAGGAGTATTTAACTTGGAAATTTCTTCCCCGACACGTGATAGGAAGTGTCGCTTTTCAGGCCCACAAACGCGTACTTTGTGCACTATGCATGAAAAAATCTTCATTACTCTGTGCATTTTGTGCATTGTGTGCCCTCTGCACACTTGTCAGAACTGTAGCCTACACATAAGTCCACTTTTTTCAAATTGTAAGGGTTTTATGAATGGTTTGAGGGCCCCTAGCCTTCATATTTTTATTTTCTTGCACTTTGTAAGGAAACTACACTCCACCTAGAGTCCTTTCTCATAAGAAAGGTTAGCTAACATAGGCACACAAGGGTAAAAATAATCACTAGTCTCCTCTTTTTCTTTGTTTCCACATGGATGGCTCATTTGGATTTTAAAATTTTAAGTTGAAGTTATTTATTTTCATACACAATCACTTAAATTGGGACTAGAAATTAATTTTATCCCTCAAGTATTCTCTTCCCCTACACCCTAGTGTGATCTCGTGAATCAGAAAAGGTGGTTAAAAGGACATTTCATCTCCTAAAAAAAATATTTAGGAGAGGACAAAGCCACCCTAAGGTTCCTCTTAGTCTTTGGAAATCATCTTAAAGCTTTGTAAGGGCACATACATGCCCACATGTTTGCAATCTTAGGATAGTTTCTAAAAATATTTCTTAGTTTAGATCACAATCTAGGGAAGTTTAAAGATCAAGTAACGGGCCCATACATGCCCACATGTCTACAATTCTAGGATAGTTTTAAATCTTTCTCAGTATAGACAACATTTTAGCGAGTTTAAAGGATTTGTAAGGACCCATATCTCCACATTGCTAGTTCTTTAGGGCTTTAAATATTCTACAAGGTTGTACCAAAGACACATAGTAAGCTAGGTAAAAATATTTGTAAGGACTATAGGAAATCCACATGTTTCAATATCACACTTAACTTATTAAACTATTTACACACTTTTCACTTTCTTGCACACAAGGCCACTCCTCACACGCACAATTTCCATCTCATGTACTGGTCCTCATATTTGCCAACAGGGTAATACTGTTCCTTTACTACATCCACAAAAAACTCCCAAGTGGTCTCGGCCCCATATATTCTAGACTCCTCTGTGGAACTTTTCTCCCACTAAGTTTCCCACCAATGTTTGACATGGGAGAAAGCTTTAAGGAGTGTGAAGGTGACCTTTTCCCTGTCGAAAAAATTATGAACAAAGAAATAACCTTCTAACATATTTAACCATTTGTCTAGGGCATCTGCATATATCTTACCTTCAAATACAGGAATATCAAAATTAACATGTACCTTCAAAGGAACGGTGCTTCCAAAGTGGTTTTTTTATGAAGATGCACCTGTTTCTATCGGCAGGTGTTGAAGGATGTGGGAAAAATTATCCATCATTTCATCCCTCTATCGCATGAGAGCTTGCTCAAGCAACAGATTGATAGGATCATCTTCTTCATTGTTTTTCTTTTATTCTGCCATGGAGGGTTTGGGCGTGTGAGGGAAACTGTCTTCAAGAGAGACAAGCTCCAGACCCAAATTTCTATACTCGGACCTCATCAAGGACATGCACTGAAGAAAATGATCAAGAGCAGCCTGCTCTAATACCACTGATCCAGATTATTTTCGGCACGAACTGAGAGCGGAGATATAATAAAGAAATGCACAGAGATATCGCAGATATCCAATAATATAACAGAAATATATCAGAGATGCAACCATAAACAAAGAGATAAAATAATACACGATTTCTATTAATGAAAGAAATGTACAGAGACTGTAAAAATACAGAGTGAAAGACTCGCTAGAATGGTGGCAGCTTATCTCTGAGAAGAGATGTGATGGCTACTCGCATTCGCAAGAAGATGATTACAATGAGGCTCTGAAGGCCTTTTTATAATAAACAGGAATTTCAAAAACCCTAGACATCCAAAAACCTAACCCTAGGAGATGAAGCGCCAAAAGTCATGTGGGCCCCGTTTGGGTAAGTCGGTACATCAACTTCCTGGGGTCGTAACTTTTTCATACGATCTTTGTTTTAGGCGCATGATAGCCCGTTGGAAAGGTATCATCAAGGAGATTCATTTTGGGGGATCAATCATGCCTTTGGATATCATTGAGAAGCTCAGTCCCAAAAAACCTTCATTTAGGCCCTCAAAATGGCCCCAAAAGTTAAAACTACTAAAAATAGTAGATTGCCAAAATTGCCAAAAAACTATTTTGAGCGAGTTGGAAAAGGTGGATGGCCACTGATATCCACCTAGGTCAATATTACCTCATTAGGAAGAAATGGTCTCCATTGCGTTGAGTGCCTGGGGGAGAGGGAAAAGCGTTTACTGAATCTGCATCTTGATGAGTTGTTTGCCTTGTTGAAGAAGTTGTGTTGCTTAGCTTGTTGAAGGTTGTCATGAGCATGTGGCTGGAAGGGTTTTACCTTTTTAACCAGTCTTGCTACCTGAGATTCCTATGTGCAGAAGGAATATTTACACTTTTCTGCAATCTTGTTGATCTGCTTTTGTTGGATAGAGGGTGCTTGGGCCGAGGCTGTAGTGGTTGCAGTATCCTTATGTTCACCTTTTGAACAGATTGTGAAGAAGTTGAATTTTGTAGTATGAGATACTACCTTACGGCACTCTTTAGGTGGAACAGTAGTCGAAAATACCTCTGGTATTCTGTAGAGATGACCCCACAAAGAAACAATGACAATGTGGGGTCGAGAATCATAAACGACATGGCACTTCCACATATATGGTTGGCCCAAGAGAACATCACAGACATCCAGTGGGGGAACATCAAATAATACATCATCCTTGAAGGGATGGATTCCATATGACAATACACACTGTTGGCTGACACGAAGATCTCATCCTTGGCAAAGCCACCCGATGTTGTATGGTTGCAGGTGTGGTGTTGTCAACAATCCCAACTGTTTGACGACCTCTGCTGATATGAGGTTCTTCTAGCTTCCGCTATCAAAAATAAAATTAAGCGGGGTACCCTTCACCCACATTTGTGAATGAAAAAGGCACTCCCCCTCTTTAGGATCTATTGGTTCTTCTAGTTGAATTGTTGCAGTCTCAACAATAGCAATGGGGTATGCATCGATGATCTATGTTTTACCAGTATTTTCATAATCAACTTCTTAATCAGGGTTTGGCTCCTTGTCTTTGATCTCGACCACCAATGATTGTTTTGAGAGACATTCATCGGTGTTGTACTAGGGGATTTTGTGGAAATCACACCATTTTCCAGTGTCCTTCTTTGTCTTCCCATGACCCTTCTTTTTATGTGGCTTGGACTGGTTTTCGGGAGACTGTTTATTAGGGTCCTCTTTATCATACTTTGGTTGTTGCATATTTTCAAACCCAAACTCCTGTTTTTTCTAGTGCTTAAATTTCTGCTCGATTTTAACATCATATCGATAAGCAACACCAAGTGATGAGATTTCCAGAAAATCCACTTCAGTTTGGATGTATCTATGTAGAGCCTCATGGTATTTAAGAGCCAAATTTTGTTTGGAGTCTTTGATACCCATCTTGGTGTGCAAGGTATGGAAGATATTGGTGAACTGCACAACTACTTGGCCCCTCTCTTCTTGCAGTGTGGTCCATCTCATGTACTTGTCCTCATAGTTACCAATAGGGTAATAATGTTCCTTTATCACATCCACAAAAAAATCCCAAGTGGGCTCAACCCCATATATTCCAGACTCCTCTGTGAAAATTTCCTCCCAATAAGTTTCCCACCAATGCTTGACATGGGGGAGATCTTTAAGGAGTGCGAAGGTGACATTTTGTTGAAAAGTCAACAAGAAACATGTGTCTAATTTATTTTTCCCTTAAATAAATTAGACAATAAATATTAATCTATTATCTCATTCATAACTGAGTGATTTGGAGTTGTAACAGAATTATAAGTGTAGTTAAGTGAGTTAATATTAGTTGTACTAGTTGTAACTAAACATGCACTAGTGAGAGTTCAGTTAATCAGTGAACTCACATGAAACTGAAGATTCGCCACGGTTAACTACATGCATGTCAGTTCCAATGGATATCCAGTTGAGATAACAGGAGAAAGGGATAGTTTGGTTATTAGTTGTGATTTGTTCACACATGCACTGAATATGCTTATGAGCATGTGCAAGCGTGGCAATTGAAATTCATTCGATTCATTGTGAGAATTCATATTGCAGAGTTTGTGCAGAGGAGGTAGGTTGTCTGGACACAGGAATTGGCGCATGTATTTGCTAATTTGTGTATGACAGTGTGAGACGATTGTATTGTACTGAGAGCTCTTGGATTAGAGTTTTGTATGATATTGTTTCATGATTCATGATATACATAATATATGATAGTGGGGTTTTTTAGCTTTACGCTTTCCCGGTAAAACTTCTGTGTTGTGTGCTATTGATATTTCACTTTGTGCATTGTGGTTGTGATCGTGGTTTAATTGCTTCCACAATAATAATAGTAGAAGCAATTTTGTATTTAACAAGTGGCAGAAATTGTTAGATCAGGAGAATCACAGGAATACATTAATTTGTATCGAAATTTCTACATGGTATCAGAGCCACGGAGGCCATGGAGTCACGGAAGTGAGGTGCGAACATAATTTCATTCTCGCAGGTCCCGCCTCTAGCCTGGTGCGACCTCTAGTACTGAAAACTTCCAGTGTTTTCAAGAAGAGAAATTCTCGCACCCTAGACAAAAGCAGGATGTGAACTTCATTGGCATTCTCACAGGCAAATACACTAGCAGGGTGCAAACTTCCCTCACCCTAACAGTGGAGCAAGATGCGAACTTCCAAGGCATTCTCGTAGGCTACAGTGGAGCAGGGTGCGAACTTGACAGGCAAGTTCACAGGCTATACACAGGTAGGGTGTGAACTTCCCTCAGGTTGCTCTCAGGTGGGGTGCGAACCTCCCAGGGCAAGAGGAAAGTGAAGGGGTTGATTTTTGGGTTGGATAACATTCGAATTTGCAAGATTTTCTTGGTGCAACACTTGATTCAAGATCAAAATGTCTTTCAATGGCTTGAGGTTGGAGTATCCACTCAAGGGAAACTCTAACTACATTGCTTGGAAGGACAGGATGGAGGCAGTGCTTGAAGAAAATGGCTTGAAGGGTTACATTGATGCAGATGTTCCTAAGCCGGATGCGACATATACTGCAAATCTTGATGCATGGAAAAAGAAAGTGGCAAAGGTGAGGAGGATTCTGTTGGAGGGAGTACGAGACCACATTGTCTCAAGTCTCCATGGGAAAACCACACCATATGCAATGTGGAAGGTTTTCACAGATCTGTTCCAAAACAGTAGCGACCATAGGAAATTGGCGCTCAAAGATAAACTCGGGAAGATTAAGATGGAGAAAGGCGACACCATTCCAAAATATCTCACAAAGTTTGTCCAATGTCGAGATGAGCTTGGAAGTGTGGGAATAACAGTCATTGTTGATGATTTGGTGAGCTTGGCACTCCTAGGGCTTCCTAAGAGTTGGCACAGTTATCAAGACTCTGTCAATGGAAGGGAAAAATTACCGGATTGGGAACGACTATGGTCGGATTTGGTGCAAGACGAGTTCAGGCGGAACACCAAAGATGGATCTTCATCAAAGCATGATGATGAAGAGGATTGTGCTTTGACTGCCAAGGCAAGGAAAGGGAAAGGGAAGAAATCCCAATCAAATTCTGGGTCTAAAGTCAAGAAGCTAGATTTTTCCAACGTGAAGTGTTTTCACTGTCACGAACGTGGGCATATCACTACTAACTGTCCGCAGAAGAATAAGAACAAGACGGTTGCTGGAGCTACAACTGGTGAGGCTCTTGTCTCACAATTTGAGCTTAACTTCACTTTGATCGCATGCATGGATTCAAGTGCATCGGGATCAGTGTGGTATTTGGATAGTGGCGCTTCCTTCCATATGACAGGAGATAAAGAGTCTTCCATTGACTTGGAGGAGAAAGATCTCAGAATGCATATAGAGATGGGTGATGATGGAAAATACAGTGCAACTGGTATTGGTACCATTACCTTTCAGAGGGAGTCAGGTAAACCATTTCAATTGAA
>ML783544.1:181414-203070 GCA_009831015.1 Picea engelmannii | reverse complement strand
TTGTAGGTAGATGGTTGCGGTGCCATGATAGGCAAGGCAAAAACAGTGGTGAGCCGGGATGAGGGTGAATTATGGCTCAGGAGATTAGACCATCTTCATCATGGAGCCTTGAAGATCATGCAACAAATATCTATTGGACTTCCAAGGGGAACACTTGCTCAGTCAGATCAGTGTAAGGAGTGCACCCTAGGGAAGTATGTAAATTCCACCTTTCATGAAAAGGAGAATCGTGCTTTGGTAATCCTGGAGAGAGTTCACACGGACATGTGTGGACCATTCTCAGTTGCTTCAACAGCAAAACACAGGTATTATGTTATTTTTGTTGATGACTTTTCTCGTAAATGTTGGATATTCTTCATGCAGAAGAAGGATCAAACATTCTCAAAGTTCTGTGAGTTTAAAGCATTGGTGGAGAAAGAATCGAGGAAGCAAGTGAAAGATCTAAGGAGCGATAATGGTGGAGAATACATCTCTAATGAATTCAAAGAATTCTACAGCAGAGAAGGAATTCGAAGAGAACTCATAGCGCCTCATAACCCACAGCAAAATGGGGTCGCAAAGAGAAAGAACTGAACGATTGTGGGTGTAGCACGAGCAATGTTGCATGATCAGGGCCTACCTATGCATTTGTGGGTAGAAGCATGCAATACTGCAATTTATGTGCAGAACCGTTGTCCTCATAGATTACTTGGCATGAGTACACCTGAAGAAGCTTTTACTGGTAAGAAACCTGATGTTTCTCATTTTAAAATTTTTGGTTCATTTGTTTATGTGCATGTAAAGAAGGATGCCAAGAAGAAGCTGGAACTGACTACTGAAGTTGGGATATTTTTGGGGTACACAGAAACACCCCATAATTATCGTGTGTATTTTCCAAACAGCAAGATGACTGTTATGCGACGGGATATAAAATTCGATGAGGGGAAAGCCATGCGGTTGTCGCTTGAGAGGGAGCTAGACTTTCATGCAGAAGAGGAACTGTTGGTTCCCAAGGATGAGTCTCAAGATGTTTATTAGCCACATGAGGAGGTTCATGGAGTGGAGGAAACCACTCAAGCAGAGCCATCCATCAGAAATGGTAGAAAGCGCACCACGAAAGCTAAAAGATTGAGACTAGATGCTGCACAAAATGTAGGAGCCCCTATTTCACAGCGCAGATAGAGACAGTCTTCTGATCGATTTGATGGACACATAGCTCTCATGAGAAAATGTATTGTGACTGGACCATCTTCCTTTCAGGAAGCAGATGGGTTTTCGCATTCATTAGATGGATGTAAAAATTGCATTCCTCAACGGGATCATTGAGGAAGAAGTGTACATTGAGCAGCCAGAAGGTTTTGAGACCTTTGACAAAGAGTTGCATGTGTGTAGACTCAAGAGAGCACTGTATGGGCTGAAGAAAGCACCTCGTGCTTGGTACACTAAGATAGACAGTTATTTCACCGGGTTGGGCTTCACCAAAAGTGAAGCGGATGCAAACCTATACCAAATTGTGGTGGAGGGCAAGCTTTTAATCATTGTGCTTTATGTTGATGATTTAATATTGACTGGTGATAAGCAGCTGATACAGTCATGCAAGGAGGACCTTATAAAGGAGTTTGAGATGAAGGATTTGGGCCTTCTTCATTATTTCCTTGGTTTGGAAATATGGCGGCGAGATGGTGAACTTTTTTTGTCTCAAGGCAAGTATACCAGGGAGATACTGGGTAAGTTTCACATGGAGGGCTACAAACCTATGGATACTCCTCTTCTAGGAAACTGGAGGAAAGAGGATGCTACTTCTAGAGAGGTAGTGGATGCTACTGTCTATCAACAGTTAGTAGGTTCGCTAATGTATTTAGTGAATACGAGGCCGGACATTTTCTATGCGGTTAACCAGCTAAGTCAAGCGATGGTTAAGCCTACCAAACTCTTTTGGAAGGCGGGGAAGCATGTCCTGAGATGTCTGAAGGGCACATCTGAGTATGGATTATGGTACAGACAGATGGATGAGGTTAAGTTGCATGGATTCATGAATGCAAATTGGGCGGGTAGACCAACAGACAGAAAGAGCACATCAGGAGGGATCTTTAGTATCGAATCTACAGTTGTTTCTTGGTATAGCAGGAAACAGAGATCTGTGGCACTTAGTTCAGCGGAAGCAGAATACATGGCAGCGAGTCAAGCTGCATGTGAGGATATCTGGATGAGGAAGATCTTGTTTGGTTTGTTTGGTTCTCATTTAGATCCGACAGTGATTTATTGTGATAATCAGAGTTGCATTAAACTCTCGATTAATCCTATGTTTCATGATAGATCTAAGCATATAGATATCCGGTATCATCATCTCAGATATTGTGTGCAGCGGAAGATCATGTTGCTTCAATACATTCCTACAAAAGATCAGGATGCAAACATTCTGACGAAGGCGCTCACCAGGAGAAAATTCGAATATCACAGAGACAGGATTGGGGTAAAGGATAATCCCTTTTCTTGTTGAGAGGGAGTTTTGAAAAGTCAACAAGAAACATGTGTCTAATTTATTTTTCCCTTAAATAAATTAGACAATAAATATTAATCTATTATCTCATTCATAACTGAGTGATTTGGAATTGTAATAGAATTATAAGTGTAGTTAAGTGAGTTAATATCAGTTGTACTAGTTGTAACTAAACATGCACTAGTGAGAGTTCAGTTAATCAGTTAGCTCACATGCAACTGAAGATTCGCCACAGTTAACTACATGCATGTCAGTGCCAATGGAGATCCAGTTGAGATAACAGGTGAAAGGGACAGTTTGGCTATCAGTTGTGATTTGTTCACACATGTAGTGAATATGCTTATGAGCATGTGCAAACGAGGCAATTGAAATTCATTCATTTCATTGTGAGAATTCGGATTGCAGAGTTTGTGCAAAGGAGGCAGGTTGTCTAGACACAGGAATTGGCGCATGTATTTGCTAATTTGTGTATGGCAGTGTGAGACGATTGTATTGTACTGAGAGCTATTGGATTAGAGATTTGTATGAGATTGTTTCATGATTCATGATATACATAATATATGATAGTGGGGTTTTTTAGCTTTACGCTTTCCTGGTAAAACTTCTGTGTTGTGTGTTATTGATATTTCACTTTGTGCATTGTGGTTGTGATCATGGTTTAATTGCTTTCGCAATAATAATAGTAGAAGAGATTCTGTATTTAACAAGTGGCTGAAATTGTTAGATCAGGAGAATCGCAGGAATACATTAATTTGTATCGAAATTTCTACATATTTTCCCTGTCGAAAAAATTATGAACAGAGAAATAACCTTCTAACAAATTTAACCATTTGTCTAGGGCATCCGCATCTATCTAACCTTCAAATATGAAAAATAAAAATTAACCTGTACCTTGAAAGGAGAGGTGCTTCCAAAGTGGTTGTTTGATGAAGATGCACCTTTTGCTATCGGCAGGCGTTGAAGGATGTGGGAAAACTTATCCATCATTTCGTCCCTATGTCGTGTAAGAGCTTGCTCAAGCAATAGATTGATAGGATTGTCTACTCTGTCGTTTTTATTTTCTTCCTCCATGGAGGGTTTCTTGGGTGTGCAAGGGAAATTGTCTTCAAGAGAGACAAGCTTGAGACCCAACTTGCTATACTCAAACCTCATTGGGAACGTGCACTGAAAAAAATGATCAAGAGCAGCCTGCTCTAATACCACTGATCCAGATTATTTTCGGCATGAAATGAGACTGGAGATATAATAAATAAATGCACAAATATATCGTGGATATCCAATAATATAACATAAATGTATCAGAGATGAAACCATAAACAAAGAGATACAGTAATACACAATTTCTATTAATGAAAGAAATGTACATAGACTGTAAAAATACAGAGTGAAAGACTCGCTCGAATGGTGGCAGCTTGTCTCTGAGAAGAGATGTGATGGCTACTCACATTCACAAGAAGATGATTATAATGAGGCTCAGAAGGCATTTTTAAAAAAAACAAAAATTTCAAAACCCTAGACATCCAAAAACCTAACCCTAGAAGATGAATCGCCAAAATTCATGTGGGCCCCGTTTGGGTAAGTCAGTACATCAACTTCTCGGGGTCATAACTTTTGCATACGATCTCTGTTTTAGGCACACGATAGCCCGTTGTAAAGGTATCGTCGAGGAGATTCATTTTGGGGGCTTAATCATGCCTTTATATATCATTGAGAAGCTCGATCCTGAAAAACCTTCATTTAGGCCCTCAAAATGGCCCCAGAAGTTAAAACTGCTAAAAATAGTAAATTGCCAAAATTGCCAGAAAATTGTTTTGAGTGAGCTAGAAAAGGTGGATGGCCACTGATATCCACCTAGATCAATCCTCCATCCTTAGGAAGCAATGGTCTCCATTGCGTTGATTTCCTGGGGGAGAGGGAAAACCATTTGTTGAATCTACATCTTGATGACCTGCTTGCCTTATTCGAGAAGTTACGTTGCTTAGCTTGTTGAAGGTTGTCACGAACATGTGGCTCGAAGGGTTGGAATTTTTTAACCAGTCTAGCTACCTGATATGCCTATGTGCAGAATGAATCTTTACACTTTCTTGCAATATTTTTGACCTGCTTCTGTTGGATAGAAGGTTCTTGGGCCGAGGCTATATTGGTTGCAGTATCCTTCTGTTCACCTTTTGAACAGATTGTGAAGAAGCTGAACTTTGTAGTATGAGATACTACCTTGTGGCACTATTTAGGTGGAATATTAGTTGGAACTACCTCTGGTATTCTGTAGAGATGACCCCCCAGAGAAACAATGACATTGCGGCGTCGAGACTCATAAACAACATGGCGCTTCCACATATATGGTTGGCCCAAGAGAACATCACAGACATCGAGTGGGGAAACATAACATAATACCTCATCCTTGAAGGGATGGATGTCATATGGAAATCGACATTGTTGGCTGACACAGAGATCTCATCCTTGGCGAAGCCATCTGATGTTGTATGGTTGCAGGTGTGGTGTTGTCGACAATCCTAACTGTTTGAAGACCTCTGCTGAGATGAGGTTCTTCTGGCTTCCTCTATCAACAATAAAATGAAGTGGGGTCCCCTTCACCCACATATGTGAATGAAAAAGGCACTCCCCCTCTTCAGGATCTTTTGGTTCTTATGGTTGAATTGCTCTGGTCGCGACAATAGCAGCGCAGTCTACGTCGATGATCTATCTTTTACTAGTATTTTCAGAATCAGCTTCTGAATCAGAGTTCGACTCCTTGTCTTTGATCTCGGTCACCAATGACTGTTTTGAGCGACATTCCTCGATCTTGTGCTAGGGGATTTTGTGAAAATCGCACCATTTTCCTGTGTCCTTCTTTGTCTTCCCATGACCCTTCTTTTCCTGTGGCTTGGATTGGTTTTAAGGAGATTGTTTATTAGGGTCATCTTTATCATACTTTGGTTGTTGCATATTTGTAGACCCAAACTCCCGTTTGTTCTGGTGATTAAATTTCTGGTTGATTTTAACAGCATATCGACAAGCAGCACCGAGTGATGAGATGTCCAGAAAATCCATTTCATTTTGGATGTATCTATGTAGAGCCCCACAGTATTTCAGAACCAAATTTCATTCGGAGTCTTTTATACCCAGCTTGGTGCACAAGGTATGGAAGGTATTGGTGAACTTCATAACTTCTTGGCCCCTCTCTTGCCCCAGTGTGGTCCATCCCATGTACTGGTCCCCATAGTTTCCAACAGGGTAATACTGTTCCTTTACCACATCCACAAAAATATCCCAAGTGGGCTCGGCCCCATATATTCTAGACTCCTTTGTGGAAATTTTCTCCCAGTAAGTTTCCCACCAATGTTTGATGCGGGGGAGAGATTTAAGGAGTGCGAAGGTGATATTTTCCCTATCGAAAAAATTATGAACATGGAAATAACCTTCTAATAGATTTAACCATTTGTCTAGGGCATCTGCATCTATCTAACCTTCAAATACGGGAATATAAAATTAACCTATACCTTGAAAGGAGAGGTACTTCTAAAGTGGTTGTTTGATGAAGATGCACATGTTGCTATCGGCAGGCATTAAAGGATGTGGGAAAAATTATCCATCATTTCGTCCCTCTATCATGTGAGAGCTTGCTCAAACAACATATGGATAGGATCGCCTGCTCCGTCGTTTTTCTTTTCTTCTGCCATGGAGGGTTTCTTGGGCATGTGAGGGAAATTGTCTTCAAGAGAGACAAGATCGAGACCCAACTTTCTATACTCAGACCTCATCGGGGACATGCACTAAAAAAAACAATCAAGAGCAACCTGCTCTGATACCACTGATCTGGATTATTTTTGGCATGAAATGAGAACGGAGATATAATAAAGAAATGCATAGAGATATCATGGATATCCAATAATTTAATAGAAATGTATCAGAGATGCAACCATAAACACAAAGATACAGTAATACATGATTTCTATTAATGAAAGAAATGTACAGATACTATAAAAATACAGAGTGAAAGACTCGCTAGAATGGTGGCAGCTTATCTCTGAGAAGAGATGTGACGGCTACTCGCATTTGCAAGAAGATTATTACAATGAGTCTCTGAAGGCCTTTTTACAATAAACAAGAATGTCAAAAACCCTAGACATTCAAAAACCTAACCCTAGGAGATGAAGCACCAAAAGTCATGTGGGCCCCGTTTGGGTAAGTTAGTACATCAACTTCCTAGGGTCGTAACGTTTGCATACGATCTCCATTTTAGGCGCACGATAGCCCGTTGGAAATTTATCATCGAGAAGAATCATTTTGGGGGCTCAATCATGCCTTTGGCTATCATTGAGAAGCCTTATCCCAAAAAATCTTCATTTAGGCCCTCCAAATGGCCCCGGAAGTTAAAACTGCTAAAAATAGTAAATTGCCAAAATTGCCAGAAAATTGTTTTGAGCGAGTTGGAAAAGGTGGGTGGCCACTGATATCCACCTGGATCAAGATAGTAGTAGGAGGTATCAGCAAGGAGTTGAAAGTATCTCAGAAAAAGTTTTGGCCAATTTTCCCAATTCAAGTTGGCATGTTCACATTATTAGATTTTGGTCACTCTAAAGACAAGGCCGCAGCCCTAGAGGAAGTCAAATTAGTTGACATCGAATTCAAGAAGCATGATCCACATAGGATAGTGGAAAATAATTTGTCTTATTTTAACATGAAGTGATACATCCATGGGAATTATTCTTATGACAAAATGTTTAGGGGAGTTAGATCTTATGAGGAAGTCTGAAGTAGATTCCAGACCCTACCTCCTAACCAACAAGTTGGTTTCCTCATCTTTCAAAAAAAAAGATGTAATAGTTTACCAAATATATTGCAAGGAGATTCAAAACCCACGTCTCCTTCACAAGAAGCTAGACCTAAAGGATATGATCCAAGTTCCTCCACTAGGCACAAAGTTGAGGAAGTCCCAAAAATCCTAGAAGTGTTTTTTCACGAAATAAGAGTGTCACTGCCAGGACTAACTGATCCACAAGTGTTAGCTCGATTCGAAGCCTTCATGAATCCAGGACAAGTTGTTCCTCATTCAAAACCAACTACTCCTACTGGCACCCTGAATACAACAAGACAATAACCTTCCACATAAATTATGTCTCATATTACATCATTAACCCCTTTACAAAACAGCTTCGAAAATCCTAGTTCCGAACTCACTTTTGTACGTGATCTTACTCCTATCTTGCCTGAAGAAATGCCTCCCTCGGATTTCTTTTTAAGCAAGAAATGAAAGGCTATCGTAAAGAGAGAATCTCACCAAAAGGATGTAGTTAACACTAAAATGAAAAGATTGGTGTATGATGGGAAAGACCATGATGGTCTAGAGTTTTTGAAAGAGGTTGCAAGTTCATTAGGGGCTTTTGTCACTGCCAATCAATATTCAATGGACAATTTAACCGAAAAATTGTGACAGAAATGCCTCTTGGTAGAACAATTGCAAAATGAGATATACAATACAGAACATATTGTTAGAAGTAGGATGAACCAGGACATTGAACAAATCAGAGCTAGTCAACAACGTCAAATTAAGCAGTTATATGATAACCTTGAGTTGCTCTACCGGAGTTCACAGACCAACAAAGGACTAATCACTCGGCGTGACAACTTGATTGAGTAGCTACAGGCCAGATTGACCTAACAGAGAACACAATGATAGACATTTTTGCCTTCAAAACATAAGCATCGGAAATCAATGAAAGGCTAGAAGTTTCCAAACAAGAACTCTGTCAAAAAGTAGATGCTATTTAGAAATTCTATCAGGTAGTAGACCTTTCTCTAAAATATATTTATGTCAAGGAAAAAGAGGCCTATGCATCCCAGTATACGTTTCAAGAGGTTCTCATATGGAATCAGAAAACTAATTCCCATGGTCTTACCCTTCTCTCTCATTATGAACAAGTAAGAGGTGAAATGGCCCTAAAAGCCTGGAAAACAAATCTGGAAGAAGGAAAGAAACTTGCCAGAGATGTAAAAGAGGCTTGTCTAGAGGCATTATCTTCAATAAATAAAATGTTTATTAGGTTTGAAGGGAATAATATCTCAAAGGCTTTGGGGCAGATCAAAATAGAAATGAACCAGCAAAGCTCCAGAAAGAACAAGGAAAACACTCAGGCAACCATCCAAGAAATGAGCCAAATTTATTTACTTAAAATCAATGAATGGTTAGTTAATCCAAGTTCACAATATCAGGACACAGTCCAAAAAGTGAAAAATATCCAAGATAAGATGCCACAAATACATAATAAGATGCTTGCTTTTGAATTAAATGAAAGGATTGAGCCTTCAATATTCGTGGTACCATTGATGGACAGGTGCACCCAATGCATTGAATAGGGAAAAGCGAGTGTAGATGGGATAAAATGAAAAGCATGTACAACGTCCACTTCCTCCACCCACTCTACCTTTCACCCTACAATTGTCACTCACCCCGTCTATCCCTACAACCTACATACTTGCATCCACTCATCCGACCTCCTTGTTAGGCACTTGTTCCCCCATCATCCTTTTCGAGAAAAATTACTCTTCCCTATAACCGTTAGTCATCCCATAACGAGCCAACACTAAGATATTCATCTAATTATCCCCCCCATTCCTTCAACTACAATTCCTTATCCCAGTAAATGCATCCGAAAGGACAGATGGAAACAAGATCAAATAGAAAATACAGTAAGCTGAATGATTGTGGTGGCCTTAATGGACATGTGTACCCAGCTCAAAGATGAAAGGAAAGAGAGCGCATATGCAATCAGACAAAGAGACGGAGGAAGCGCCAGCAAAACTCAACAATATTTTCATACTGTTAGTTTATTCGCATGTATTCTATTTTTAGTCATACATTGTTGGAAGTCCAACAGTTTTTAGTTGTGACAAAATTTTTATAAATAGATAGATTTCAGATCAATTCGATGTTTCTTCTTGTCGAATGTAAAAGATAAACTCTTTTTTAGTATTAATACAAGTGCAGACAGAGATTCTAAGTTTCGTTCAATTTGAGTTATGTGTTTCCTCTGTGTTTCCATTTCTATGAATTTCTTTCTATAATTCTTGAAGAGCGATTGATTGCAATTTAGTACTACATCTATTGTGATCATAATATATCAGTGGTTCATTAAATAACAACTCTTCCTCTGTTATTATTGTGAGTAAAACAAGACCTGTGATTTGTGTGAATTATTGCATTTTTATATCCTATTCAAGGGTGCATCTTCTACTTTTTCTTCTACTACAAACAAGGTGAGACTTGTCTCTAATTCATACCCGACTTTGTTTAACAGTTTTGTAAATCTTTCTACACCATTTGACATTATAATTGTGACTCAGATAATGAGATACAACCTTTGTATTGTCTTATCATTAATTTCATTTAAAGATTACTTCTCCGAAAACTAAAGTTAGAAAAAATAACTCGCAAAAATACTTCATTTAAAACCTTTGATGCCTGACATTATTCTTTGAGCCTTAGAATCAATCTGAGGAACAACATATTTTTGGCATCATTGCCGGGGACAGAGAAACGAAATCATTTTTCCCTAGGAGAATGACAAGATAAATTTTGATCTTTGATGGTGAACAAAGATTGAATACGTGAATAAGGATTACTTTATCTTTCACCTGGAAACTTCACAGTAGACAAAATTGGCATTCGATCGAAATAATACCAAGAAAAACCCAGACGAGAAGCAAACTACGCCAGTTTCAGATCCCAAAAAATTGTTGAAACCAAAGGGATATCTCAGACAAACTTCTGCATCGACAAGTAAGGTCCACCAACCTAGAATTACGCATGTTAATGTTAAGATTCCTGCTGAAGAACTAACTCTAAAAGAAAATTTTAAACAAGTTTATTTTGTAGAAGCATCAACAAGTAACCCTGAAATTAAGCTTGAAACTCCAGAGGTAATTATTCCCGAAATAAAATTTGAGATTGACTAGACCATCCTTGTTTCTCTGATAGATACTTTTACCAGTGAGAACAAAGGATCCATTTCAATCCCCACTATCATTAATACTCAGTTGATTCTTTCCCTTCCCAAAGTAAAAGCTCCAGTTTCCCAAAATCCTAAAGATTATTTTCTATACTCATATTCATCCCCTATTACTTCTCCTATCTATACATCAGGTAAACCTAAGGAGTCGAGCTCAAGTTTTCATTTTCCCCCTCATTTAGGTCTTCTGTCTTCTCACAATCATTTTCTCAAAATTCATTCACAACATCTCAAAGTAGTCAAAAGATGAGTAGATCAGTCTTTTGAAGTTTTTGAAAATATCCTATTTAGTCCTCTAATTTTGTCTCCTATACTTTCAATGGCTGGTGCTGGAGCTGTTGGAGGTGTCCAGGATGGTGGACAAGATCATCCCCCTAGGATCTTTGATAAGGTCACCGCTAGATATGCTCCATTAGTCCTTCCTTTTGTCCTGCATGATTTACCCAAAAATTACATGAAGAGCCTCCCTAAATTCACAGGAGAAGGGGATCTAACAACAATAGAACATATAGCCTTTTACGATCAATTTGTTGATATTCTTTGCATTGAGCACGAGGATGTTTACATGATACTGTTAGTACAAAATTTTGAAGGATAGGTAAGAACTTGGTTTAGAGGACTTCCAATAGGTTCTATACGATCATATAATGATCTAGAAACTTCCTTCCTAAGGCAATGGGGTGAGAAAAAAGATCATCTTTATTACTTAACTGAATTCATAGCCTTGAGAAAGAAAACTTATGAATCAGTCCTAGAATTTATCCAAATATTTAATAAGCTTTATCACAAAATCCCAACTAAATTTAAGCCTTCTCAACTAGCTGCATAAGACACTTTTGCAGGGGCTTTTGATTTTTATTTTTCTCTACTTTTGAGAGAAAGAAGATCCACTACTTTAGTGGGGATGAAAGATGATGCTATAGAGATTGAATCCAATATGACGGCATCCAGGAAGTTGAAAACTAAATTTGAGATGGGAACAAGAGAACCCAGGCATTTTAAAGAACATGCAGGGCCCTCTGGATCTGGAAAGTCCGTAGTGGAAAAAATGGATGAGATGTCCAAAATTATTAAAGATTTATTGAACAAAATTTCCAGGATGGAAATAGAGAAAGCCAAACCCAATCCATACGTTAGGAATCAATTCAGGAGAAACCCTAATCCTCAAATACTACAAAGGAAAATAAAAAATGAGGATCAAAAGATTCAAGCTCCGTTTAAAGCTGAGAATTTCATACATAGAGGTGAGTTGCAAGAATATGAGGAATTAGAGGAAGGTCTAAACAACCTCGGCAATGATGATATTGAGCCTCGCCTAACCAAACAGGATTATGAGAAATCCTTATATCTGGAATCTCTATTTAATAATGACAAAAACATCAACAATCTGGGGGAATCTACATACAAAGGTCTTGTTGACTCAATAATGGTCGAGCTTCAACATAAATATGATTTGAGGCCAAGATAAAAAGGTTCTACAAATGTTCCACCGAAAAATATTTTATCACAAAACAAAGCAAATGAGGCAACAATTACGAAACCATCAATTGAGATGCAAGATGCCCGAACAAAGCAAGTTGAAATGAAAGCAGTACAAACTAAGAAGCCAAAAAATACAGAGGTTGAATTTCAGACCAGGGAAATTTAAAGGCCAATTGGGACTTTCAATTTAGAGAATGAACTTAATAAAATTAAAATTCCAATGCCTCTGGTTGAACTTTCTAGGAACCCGATCTATAAAAAACAAATCGATAAAGCAATAAATTTTTTTGATGTTGAATGTCAAGCTGATGGTATCAATTTGCAGGATGAAAAACCTACAATCATGTTTGGGCCACACATTGAAAACAATAAGGATTTGGTTGCTCTGTTCTATATTACATTGACTATGCATGGTCATTTACTTCACAATTGAATGTTAGACTTAGGAGCCTCACATAATTTAATGCCTTATATTATCATGGAAAAATTAGGCCTTGAATTTACTAGACCTTATCAAGATTTGTACTCGTTTGATTCTAGAAAGGTTAAGTGTCTCAGTCTGATTAAAGATTTAGTGGTAAATATTTCTCATGTTCCTGTGAAAAGTGTTCTTATGGATTTGTTTGTTTTTGACGTTCCTTCCAAGTATGGTATTCTTCTATCCAGATCTTGGGGTTCTAAGCTAGGAGGATCGATTTAACTAGACATGACCTATGCTAAAATTCCAATTTTTGGTGGACAATTTACCCGACTGTACGGAGAAACTAGATTGGTGTATACCATAAGTGACCCTCAAAACCCCAATAACTACCTAGTATACATTTCCGATCAAGATTTAGGAAATTGTATATTATCCATAGATGACGATTTTGAAGAATGTATAGAAGAAAAAAATCAGAAAATATAAATTTGAAAGAAAAATATAAATGTTAGAGAAGGGATGTGGAAAATGTTCTTCGATAGTGCTTCATCCTGCGAAGGAGAAGGAGCTGGAGTTTTATTCGTGGCACTAGGAAATGAGTATGTTATTCCTTTCTCTTATAGATTATAGTGGGAGGTCGATTATACCAATAATGTCTATCAATATGAAGCTTTAGTTTTAGGATTAGAAGATGGAAGAAAGTTAAAAATCGAATATATGATAGTTTATGGTGATGAAGATCTCATTATAAAATAAATAAAAAAACAATATCAAGCTAAGAATCCAAGATTGAGATCGTATAGAAATTGTTCCTGGGATACTATAGAGAATTTATTCTCATCCTTTAATATTCACTCTATTCCCAGAGTGCAAAATCAACAAGCCGATTCTTTGGCCAAAGTTGTTGCGACTTTCATACCACCTACGATTTTGAAGATGAAATATCATATTGAGATGAGACATAGACCTTCGATTCCAAACAATGTTCAACACTAGCAAGTGTTTTAAGATGATGAACAAATCAAATAGTTCCTGGAAATGGTTGATGATTTTTCTGAGACCCACATAGATCAAGAAAATTAGAATGATCCTGCTTGGATTATGCGGGAAGGAGAGAACCCAAAGAAGTTCCAAGATAAAATTGCAAATCACTGCATACTCTTACTTAAAAACAATCAAATTCCCAGAGGCCCAATCCCTTTAGAAAGGTTTTTTGACTAGGATGATATACCTTTAAAGTTTACCTTGCGACCTCAACCCAAAGAAGTTGAATATTGTAACGTAGGGACTAATGAAAATCCCAAAATGGTCAAAATATCAAAATATTTTCCGGCACAAGTAAAGAGTGAATACACTGAGTTACTTAGACAGTATAAAGATGTTTTTGCATGGTATTATGATGATATAAAAACTTATGATACTTTTGTTATTGAACACAAGATTCCCTTAAAATGTGGTATTAAACCTTTCAAGAAGAAGCTTAGACAGATAAACCTGATTCTTCTGCCGGTAATAGAAAAGGAGGTTAAAAAACTCCTTGATGCAAAAATTATCATTCCCCTCAGATACTCTGAATGGGTGGCCAATTTGGTCTCTATTAGAAAAAATAACGACGAAATAAGACTCTGCATTGATTTTAGGAACATAAATCGGTCTTCTCTTAAAGATAACTACTCGCTCCCAAAGATGGACCTTGTTTTAGAGAAGGTAGTAGGGGCTAACATAATTTCTATGATTGATGGTTTCTTAGGATATAATCAGATCGATGTTCATGAAGATGATAGAGAAAAGATCGTGTTTACTACTCGATGGGGAACCTTTATGTATGATAAAATGTCCTTTGGTTTAATGAATGCAAGAGCAAATTTCTAGAGAGCAGTGGATATCGCGTTCATCGGTGAGAGAGACAAGTTTTTTGTTATTTATCTAGACGATCTGATAGTTTTTTCCAATTTTGATGTAGAACAATTGATACACCTCAAACAAACTTTTGAAAAATGCAGAAAATTTGGTTTGTCTCTTACCCCCAAAAAATCACACTTTTCTATGAAAGAAGGTAAACTTTTAGGTCATATAGTTTGAAAAGATGGAATCAAGGTTGATCCTAAGCGAGTGGAGGCTATTGACCTAATTAATATTCCTAGAAATAGAAAAGAGATTCAATATTTTTTAGGTAAGATCAATTTTTTGAGGAGATTTATTCCTAACTTTGCTGAAATAATCAAATTGATTACATACATGCTAAAAAAGGACAACGAAGTAAAATGGCCTATAGAAGCCAAAGCGTCTTTCGAGCATGTTAAAAAATTATAGGAGAGGCACCAATATTGGTATGTCCAGACTATACAAAAGAATTCTTAACCTTCTCTTTCTCTTCTGAACATATTGTTGCAGCAGTGCTCCTTCAAAAGAACAAGAAAGGATTCGAACAGCCAATAGCCTTTTTCAACAAAAGACTCAAAGATGCAGAGCTAAGATATGATATTCTTGAAAAAAAAGATTATGCAATGGTGAAGGCTCTCAAGGATTTCAGAACATATTTCTTGCACTCTAAAATAATTCCTTATGTACCAACAAATGCAATTAAATATATCTTGGTTTAGCTAGATAGTGATGGAAGAAGAGGTAGATGGTTGGCTAAAATTCAAGAGTTTTTTATAGAAGTGAAACCAACCAAGCTAGTTAAAGCTCAAGGTCTGGCAAGGTTGTTGGCTGAATCAAATTTCAAAGAAGTTGGAATAAATAACTTTGAATCACATTATTTTCTTCTAGATATAGAGAAAATAGACGATCAAGAACCTATAATTCAGATTGAAGATAAGTTTTCTTCCTCTGCCTCGTACTGCGATATCATTACATACCTCCTTACTCTTCAATGCCCAAATGACATGACTCCTTATAAAGAAACAACTTTAAAGTTACATGCAATTAATTATTGAATTATTGATGGAAAGCTACACTGGAAAGACCCTCTGGGTTTCTTATTATGTTGCTTGACAGAATCTAAAACATAAGGTGTCATTAATGAATTTCATGAAGGAATATGCAGAGGACATCATGCCTGGAGAGAAACAACTTACAATATTTTAAGGGAAATATATTATTGGAAAAAGTTATTCACAGATGTAAATGCAAGGGTCAGAGCTTGCAATTCATGCCAATTTTTCGCTAGTAAGAAAAATCTCCCTGCCTTACCTTTAATTCCAGTAAAAGATGAAGCTTCTTTCCAACAATGGGGCCTAGATTTCATTGGAGAAATTCATCTGCAATCAAGTGCCCAACATAGATGGATTCTAACTGCTACCAATTACTTTATGAAATGGGTTGAAGCCATCCCAACTCAGAATGCCACAAATTTGGTAGTAATAAACTTTCTAGAAGAAAACATCCTAGCAAGATTTGGTTGTCCTAGAAAAATAGTCACTGATAACGCTCAGGCTTTTAAATCTATGGAAATGATCAATTTCTGTCAGAAGTACAATATTATTTTAGGTCATTCTATAGCTTCGTATCCTCGGGGAAATGGGTTGGTTGAATCATCTAACACAAGTTTGATGACTATAATCAAGAAATTTTTGATAGAATATAAAAAAAACTTGGCATATTCACTTAAAGTACGCCTTATGGGAAAACCGAATTGGCACCAAGAAATCTATAGGTATGTCTCTTTTCCAATTAGTTTATGGTACTAATGTTATCCTTCCTATTAATCTTGCTCTTCCTGTGATGAAACTCTGGAAGGATGCAAATGAAGAGCCAAACGACGTTACGAGAAGAATGAATCAAATCATCGAAGTTCAACATAACAGAGTAGAAGTGGATGATAAGCTTCAAAAGTACCGGGATAATATGAAAGCCCTTTTTGATAAAAAAATCCAAAGATGGGGAGTTTCTTCCTGGCGATTTAGTTCTAAAATGGGAAGCTAGAAAGGAAGATGTAGGGAAACATGGAAAATTTGACCATCTCTGGTTTGGACCATTCAAAATTGTAGCTGCTGAGGGAAAAATTTCATTCTCACTGGAAAATCTTGATGGGGAAATTCTTGATGCTCCTATCCACGGGCATTATTTAAAAAATTTCATGTAGTAGTTACATTTTAGATCTCGATTGTATATATCGGATTGGATTGACATTGGCATTTTAATTTTCAATTATTATTTTCTTTTTGTAAATTAACTGAGTCATTGGATCATCTGTTGTAAATATTTTCAATAAATTTATGATTTCTTGATATCATTGAAACGAAAAGTAAAAACGTCTGCAACACATATCATCTCTATTCTACAGGATTTTCTTACTTTTTGCATTTTGTTTCTCTCACATAATAGATCTTGTTGAACAAGAGATGAGGCTGAATAAAATTTCGAAACTCGTTTTTCAAACATTTGATTTCTCTAAAAATAGGTGATAAATTAATAATCCGCCTTACTGAAAGTTCAAAAGGAAAATAAGGTATGAGTTCCTACTCTTCTAGTTCAAATAAAATTTTAAGAAAATTCTTTTTGAAATGAAGGAAGTTTTTCTCATGATAATGCTATCACTCGACCTAAAAATAAGAGAGGTATAAAATTACAACTTAAAGTGTCATGTTGATAAATTTTAAATCCATCTCTGAAATAAAAATAAAATAAAAATAAATAAGCTCAAAGGAAGTCTAAACTAAAGACACAAACGCGTGTGGGATTAGCATATTTTGTTTCAGATCCTCTGAATCTTTTATTCGTTTACTTCTTACCTATCCCCAAGTTCTTATCCACTTCATATTTTCTTTATCCTTTCTTAGTCTTCATAGAAAGAAAGAAACTTACCCTTACTCATAAAATTTAAAAACATATTTTCAAAACAAGATTAGGAGAAAATCTTTATGTTCCTTTGATTTTAATTGAAAAAGTATATCTAGGATAATACTGATAATTTTAGCTCTTCTATCGGACTTCAAAATAACTAATTCTCTCAAGGTTGATCCCTGAAAGATTAGGATTCCCATAAAAAAAATTCCTATCGGTGAAGGTGTATTGAAAAATGGAAGAAAGTTAGTTTCAGAGTATCCTTAAATTTGTTGACAAACCTTCTTTTCAAAAAATTTAAACAGATATCATCCCTTGTATGTTACATACATATTGATTTCCCCCACTTCAAAATATTAAAATACAAGACGGAGGGTGAAAGGAAATTCATAATTTGATTTCCCCCATCTTGTCCAAAAGAGATGATGAAAGGAAATTCATATATTGATTGCCCTCATCTCAGCAAAGTGCAAAAGTGTTAATTGAAGTGGTGAAAGGAAATTCAATGGGAGAAGTAGATAACATCACCGAGGTACTAAATAGGCTCGCTGGCAGTGAAGAAATATCTATGATATATGTAAGGTTGTCACACATATCCATATATCATACTTTGTTATCTAGTTCTCTTTCCGGTGATATTTACATCCCGAACCAACTAGGGGTTCCCCAAATAAATTGTTATATCTTCTTAACCTTGAAGCGAACAAAGTTGGTCGAAGACTGATATTTTAGTTAAAGTTATTTTGATTATCTTAAACAATTCTAAAATCAGTTTTAGGAAAAGGAAATTTGAAATAGCCTAACTTGAGATCAATCATTAAATATGTTTTGAAGGTTGTTTGAGATATGGTTAAGTTTGTTTTTCTATGTATGATTAATTCTTAAATAAGACTGGAACAAGTTTTTCAAAAAGCAATAATGACTCCATTTACCCAATAAAGGCACTTGGTCTATTGTTCTTTCGTGCCTCACATGGAGCCACAATCCCCAGATGGAGCCTATGTTAGAACACGCATAATTTTGGGCTTTTGAGCTTTATATTTTTCACCTCTTAGAAATAAAATTTTACCCAAAAAAGAAAAAAACTTAGAAAGCAGCCTTTTAAAACTAAAATAAATCCATTCATTGTTATTTATCAATAGGGTGCTTACGATATCTATCGTCAATAAGTTACTCTGATTTGATCAAGAGGTCCTAATGATCTCCAAAGTTTTGAAGCCGCCTGAGTTTTAAAAGAAAATCTTTAACGGTCGCTTCGCAGCTTCGCGCTTCGGTTATTCCAGCAAACCTAAACAACGAAAACCCCAAAACTCTGAAGTCCTAAAGATATCCACTCGTGACTTTTCCTAAATGACTTACGGACATGAGTCATAGGACACGTGTCCTTTGAAAATCTTTTCCTGGGTTGACACGTGGCACTTACTTTCGACAGTTACATCAGATGATTCACACGTTTTCGAGTGACACGTGGCACCTCTCTTTTCTTGACACATCATCAGAATGATGTCATCCCTGCCACGTCACTCCGAGAGATTACTCTTCGGGAGTTTTTGATTTCACAATCCTTGGATTATAAAAGCATCGAAGTGAAGTGATTACAAAAAGTAAAAACGGTTTTCAAGGAATTAATAAAATAGTTAACGACTTTAATTAGTCATGATTAAGTGTTAATTAATCACTTTGTAGTTTCAGATTTCAGAAAATTTCCCTTCTGCTATATTCAAAACTTCTGAAGTCCGAACTTCCAAAATACTTAAAGTTAATACAATGTTTTAAACATGATTAATTAAGACTTAAAAGTGATTACTCAAAGATTAACTCCTCCGTCAATTCGGACTTTGGGAGATTTCGACCTTGTCACATCCAAAACTCTCAAACGTGAACCGTCGAAGTATTAATGACATTTATGGTTGATTGAGGTTAATGATTTCAAATAAGGATTGTGAATCACTAGGTAATGAATTCCATTAAGTTTAATAAATTCTTCATCAGTAAAGCTATACGAAGATTGATAGACTTTTTGAATAAAGCACTTTGAATTTCAAAGTCATTTTTACCATTTGCAATTAGCAATTTTTATCCAATGTAGAGCTTACAGACTTCTCTTGTCATAGGTAAGATAATTTTGTTTCCTTGAGGATTATGGCTCCACGAAAAGTTGCAAAGAAGCTTGATGCATCAGGTGATGATTCAAATCCAAACGTAAATGTTCTATCAGACAAAACTCCATGAGTTTCGGACGCCATTAAAACTTGGACATAGGTTTTTGATGTCTTAGAGCATGAAATCATTAACTATCCAGACGACTCTGCCGAAGAATATGACGAGTCCTTTACAACTAAGCTTAGACATGTAGCATAGTCGAAAATGCATAAGATCATTGCATGGATAATAATCATACCCTATAACAATATGATAAGTTGGGCTTTGGAACATGTTGACATCCAAACCAAGAGCACCATCAACCACCAACAGGTCGTCATTGGATCTTTCCGACCAGAGCACCTACAAGTAATGTACAATATTTCTCATACCCCTACATACACTTACAATGCCGCGTTTCTTCTAGAGTTTGAGAGAAAGGAATGCACCCAATATGCTAGAAATGGTCATGATGTAGTCAAGACCTGGTGGGGACATTTGAAAAAATTTAGAGACGACTCTCATGGTAAGTACGCCACAACGTCTTTAGATGCTCATATGTTGTATGTATCCATGATGCTCTGTCTCCTATTTGGGAAGAAGAACCCTACACATTTCTCAATTGAGTGGGTATCCATCATGAATGAGGTAGCCGAGGGTTATACCTTCAATTGGGTTAAAATGTTATCTGATAATTTGGCCAAGGAAATCGCTGAGTATAAATCAACAAAATCAAAATGGCATCCTGCCCCTTTTTACATGTCGGCATATGTTATGGATTCCATTTGTTTCATGACCCCTTTTCCCCTGATGAATTGGAGTTGGACCCCAACCATTTCTGAGCCAATTCATTTCTACAACTCCAAATTATGGGAGGAAAACACCAAAGATTTGTTTTATGAAATCTATCACAACGTTGTAGTTCATGTTCATATAACTATTTATGGTCACCTGCCACCCTAGATTTCAGAAAATATTATGGGGAACTTAGGCACACTTGCAGACTGGTTCATTGAGGAGAAATTCTCCTATATCAGAGTATTTGGTTGTTCCATTCCACCTCATTACCTTCCACATTTTTTACCCTACAGGTTGGTGTGCAGAGAAGTGGCATACCAGACATTAGCAGGATGTATCAGCAAGGAGTTGAAAGAAGCTTAGAAAAAGGTTTGGCCAACTTTCCCCATTCAAGTTTCCATGTTCACATTATTAGATTTCGGTCACTCTAAAGTTGAGGCCGCAACCCTGGAGGATGTGAAATTAGTTGACATCGAATTCAAGAAGCATGATCCACATAGGATAGTGGAAAATCATTTGGCTCAGTTTAACATGAAGCAATACATCCACGATAATTCTCCTTATGAAGAAATGTTTAGGGGAGTTCAGTCTTATGAGGAAGTACGAAGTAGATTATGTTAGAAAAATAGGACCGTGGAGCAATAAAATAAAACAAATGCAGAAACAAAACACAGAAGACACACAATACAAAAGAGACACAGATTTACGTGGTTCATCCAGTGTGGGCTACGTTCACCAGAGAAATTTCCAGGTCCTTCCTTTATTATTATCTAGCAAATGAAGGGATACAACCTACAGCAAAACCCGTTGTAACTTCCTCTCCTTTCTCTCACGGTCTCCTCTCTCGGAATACAATATTCACCATCATCCATAGCTGCAATACATTTCCCTCATAAAAGAGGGTTTCCTTCTAGGGCAAAAAACCCTAACATAATCTCTACCGTTAGATCTGCGACCTTATAATGAACGGTCCAGATTTACAATGAAATTACAATATATTTTTACAAGGCAATTTTTGCTTCAGGGGCTTCGCCCCCGAATCCCCGCTGGGGGCTGGCTTGCCCCCAGACCCCGCAGAGGGGGTACCCCCCCTCTGCACTCCCCCGCGTGGAATAGTGTACATACTTATGGGGTGTAAATACTTCATGGGGTATAAACATGGTTGAAAGCAAGGACCTCTTAATCAGGAAGATAATCAGGCTCCACAACCAACAATCTCCCACTTGGAGACTGATCTCAATAACTCCACCGTTGCTATATATGTTGGACTCTGAACCTTCTTGGACCTGGCAAATTTCTCATCTTCATCTTCATTCTTGAAGACCAACTGAAACTGAGGAAGAACTCAGTTTCTCCCTGGTTACTCCCTTTATTAACATGTCTGCAGAATTCTGGCTAGTGTGTATCTTTTCCAGCTTCAATTGTCCATCTTCCAAGGCAGATCGTATGAAGTGGTACCTCAACTGTATATGCTTAGTATTCGAATGGAAGGTTGAGTTCTTTGCAAGGTGAATGGCACTCTGACTGTCACAGTACA
>ML783544.1:150523-167166 GCA_009831015.1 Picea engelmannii | reverse complement strand
AATTTTAAAATTTAGATTTTGAATATATTTTTTTAAATGTATATTTGTCTTCATTAAAATATATATATTTGTGAAGATTTTCTCTTTTCTCTTTATTTATTGTTTAATGTAAATTTAAGAAGAAAAAAAAAGGTTAGTAAATAAATTTTCAAGTGACCATTTAGTATCTAATTTTGGAATTTTTATTCGTGTAGGGATTTGTTGTCAAGGTCACAGTTTGAATTAGGTCGTAATTAGCTATAATTTTAGCGTTTAGAAAAAACATTTTTCTTTAGGTAGGGTCATGTGTTTATTTAGGTGTTGATTTTAAGGTTTTTCTAAGCAACTATTTTATGTTTTAAGGCCATGCTTGAAAAAAGTTGTAATTTTGACCCGGTCAGAAAATTTGGTGTTATCGATAGCACCATGTTCTGATTTGGGGGTTGATTTTAGAGTTTTTTTGAGAAACCATTTTATCCTTTAAGCCCATGCCTGAAAAAAAATGTAATTTTAACCCAGTTACAAAAAATGGTTCTACTAGTAGCACCACTTTTTGATTTGGGGGTTGATTTTAAAGTTTGTTTGAGAATCCATTTGATCCTTTAAGCCCATGCTTGAAAAAGGTTGTAATTTTGATCCGGTTACAAAAAATGGTGCTACCAGTAGCACCACTTTTTGATTTGGGAGTTGATTTTCATGTTTTTAATGCAAAAATATGGGTTTTAAGGGCTAGAGTTCTCGTTTTGAAGTCACAGTTCTCATTAAGTTGGTAACTATGTTTTTTTCCTTTATTGCAATTACATTGTGAGGATGCCCAATTCAATAGAGAGGCACTACCATTATTTATTGATGAAACAATTTGAATGTTGTGATAAATATTAGAGATGTTATTGCTAGAGAGAAAATCCATTGATGAATTGAATATATTATGCAAAGTTAGTAGGTTTTGCATAGTCTTCTAAGATGTATTGTAATCACCACTAGAATCCCATGCCTCTATTATGCGACTTACTAGATGGACATTTAATGGTTATAAAACTCTCAATGCTTCCATGGGTTCCTCTCTTTGCAACACGTTAGCTAGAACTCCATCCTTTAATATTGTGGAAGCATCATCAAGTGGGGATGCATCCATTTTGGAAATGTTGTGACCAACATTGGGCCTACTACACCATTTTTATGGAGGATGGATTACGAGGTTAGGGAAATCACACTACTTTGTGTGTTACTTTTACTACAGAATTTTAGTTTTGTTGTCAAGAAGATTTCGTAGGAGATATTAGTGGCCAGAAAAGATTGGATCTCACTTACAACAAAAAGGATTTTGTTCCATGTACTAAGATGATTATCCTTCTCTTCCTTAACATAATATGACTAAGAAATAGAGAAATAACTAGTCATATTCAAAGTGCCATTAGGTCCATATTTCTCAAAGTTGGAGCTTGAACCTAACCAACCAAGTAAAGCCTATATTTTTTCATTCTTCAACTCATGAATGGATTGATTTAAAAGATTTGCAATTGGTATATGCGTACCTATGAAGGTGTAACTGGTGTTTGACATGTGAGGTATAGTAGACCTCTGAGATGGTGAAGACATAAAAATGGGACTACATGTAGTGGTTGGAGCCATATTTTTGGATGAAAGCAATCGAGCACTATTGGATATTGAGAAGTATTGTGTCATGCATGGGATTTGGAAAATTGCACCCATTGGAGAACATCCATTGCATGAGGAAATGTCATAAATCCTTATGTGGGGAGGAATATACATCAGAATAATTGTAAGAATTGCATCATTGTTGTCCTCTATTAGGGATTCGGCCACAGGGTTCAATGCATTTACACCAAAATATTGTCCAATACTTGTCTCAAAAGAATAACCATGAGAGTCCATAGTTTCGTGAACTTTTGAGTTGTTTGCGGGAGGAGGTTGAGAGGTTGTGTTCTCAGAAGTGATTACAATGGTTGTTGGTGATGATTATGGTAGTATCAGGGAAGCAATCATCATAAAAATAGGTGTGAATGCACTTGCCACATATTGCAGAAAGGGTTGCACAAGTGCCATATCATGTATGTCATATTGGATGAGGTGCAACATTGTGATGTAGAGATCATAATATTTAGGGAAAATTTTGGATTGAAGCTAATATTCAAGAAGAAATAACATGTAAAATCCTGCATATTTTTCAAGACAAAGAGTCATGATGGTCATATAACTTCAAAACAAAGATGTTTAGGTATTTGGAAGACTAAATGCATGAGTTTTTGATATATGTCGAAGTTTCTCTAGTGAATCTTTTTTGTGGTTATAGTGGTCAAAATGATAGGAAAGGGAGTGCAACCATTGTAAAGACCATATGAGAACTTGTTCCTATTATCTTGGCTATGGATCTTGAATAAAGAGGAGGTTGGGTCCTTTGTTTTCCTTGGCTATAGAAGCCAAGAATGCAAGAGAAAAGAAAAAAAATTTGTTGTAGATGGAGGTAGTAGATCCCTAGCAATTGCCAAATGAAGCAAGGGAGTGAATCCCTATAATGGGTATGGAAACTTGGAAAATAAGAGAATGGATCTCTTGTTGAGGTTGTGGAAGTTGGGAGAAAACCATTCCGATACCATTTGATATAAAATCGGATAGAAAATTAATAGAACATAACGTGTATTCTAACATTCAAGCATATGTTTTACATAGAGTAGCCCACTTTTTATAGGTTTACTAGATACAAAATGAGGTAACGATTTATTTTGACTATGTCTTCCTCTTTTATTTATTATATTTTACTATTATTATTATCCATTAACTACGTTATTCTATTTATTATCCTCCACTTCTTGATGTCTCGATTTCCATACATAATAAATCATGGCGAATGCAGTATTGGCAAACCTATTTGTGTGGCTAAGCTAATTTGAATAGATTGGAGCATTGAAATTCCCTAGTTCATGGGAGTGCAACCACATTCACAAATGGTTGGCAACCATGCATGACCAACCAACCTGGGGCCTCATCTCCTCCTACCAAACAATTCTTAAAAAAAACATACCACTATGTTTGAAGAAGTAGAAGCAACAACAACATACAACTAGGAGAAGCTAAAAATATGGCCAACTTCAAAAATTATTTAAGCAACCTCTTTATCAAATTTTAAATCAATTCCAATTTCACTCTTCATGTGTTTTCTATCCCCTTCAACTAGTAATGTTTTGTATGTAAAGATTATTATTGCCATGGATCTCAATCAATAAATCACTTTGGAATTAGGCAAAATTTCAATAATCATTTACAGGTCTCGAGTTAAAAAAATATAGTTGCTCTCGAGTTCTCGAGGCCTAAGAGGATCTGTTAGATCTTGTATGATTTTCTAATCCCACATGCATTATTTAGAAGGTCTCTTCATAGTATATAGATGTGACATTATTTTATTCCATAGCATCTGTTGGGTGCAATTAGAAGAGCTGTCGAGTATGGAAACGTTGGTATCTTTGGCATAGTTGTTGATAGGTGAATGTGTGAAGCTGAAAAATAAGACACCAAATTTGTTGGATGGGGTGTTCCATCTGAATTCCTTTCCCTACACAGTTATTTGTTCATCCTTGAAAAATGATCATTATCACTTGTTCAACAAAGAATGATCCCAATTCATGAATCAAGGAATGATTACTAATAACCATCATAATAACCCAAAATTTCAAATTTTATTTGCCTGTTAAAAGTAATTTTGATGACATTTGCATGTTTTTCATGTCCTCTAATATTCAATTCTGATTATAAACAAATTGCACACACCGGAAATTGAAGGATATAAAATCTCCTCATGATCACATTGCAACACCACACTTCTACAAACAAGATAGAGCAATATAAACTAAATTGGTATGCATAATTTCTTGCAATGTACAAGGATGAAGGTAGATTTATACAATGAAATAGGCCCAGTGCTAGTTGTCACAACTGGGAAGATAAGAGCTTGTACGTGAGCTTACAACTCACTCTGCATTGGAACTATAAACAATGCATTGGAACTCCAACACCCCCCTCATAAGTGAAACATAGGGAGAAAACAAAAGGAAACAAAGATGGGTCCCGACAACAAGGCCTCATGAGGTACCCATGTACAAACTCTCATAAACAGAGAAAAGGAGAAAAACCCCTAGGGAAAAAAATCTCTCCAAAAGAGAGAAAAATGTCAGTGTTGAAAGTGGCGTTGAAGAGGATCCCACACAAATGCATTGAAAAACAAGAGCATGAGGCCTGTAGAGGATGAAAGCTCCAATCAGGAAGCACGACCAAACTCTGAAGAAGAGAGCCATGTAACCTCAAAGAACATGGATAAATTATAAAGCTGAAGAGGATTGGTTGTAGATGCATGAGAATGGAAAACACTGACAACCATCACATAAGTGTTTCAGAAAATAGGTGTTTGTGAAGAACTAGAACAAGGGATTCGAACAAAAGCAAACACCATCAACCATCAAAATATCAATGAGGCCTATGGATGCTGCAAACTCCTAACACGAAGTATGGTTAAAACTCTAAAGAAGGCCAATTAACCCCATGCTAGCAATGTCATTAAATATCCATGTAGAAATCCAAATTTCATACTTCTCAAACAAAGAGTCTGATCCTTTGAAATGAGTCTTGACTCAGAAGGATTGATGAAGTACTCATCTACAACCAAGAAAACATTGAGTGTCCCTATGGAAACCAATCCATCTCATCGGAGTGCATGGGTCACTAGTCGTTGCAACCATTGAGTCAATGTAGGAATTAGTGTTGTGTACAAGGCTCACCGTGAAGACGCTTGATCTCAATCGAGCATAGTGGGTAAAAAATCACCCGAGGAAGCATTGCATACCATCCCCCACAATGTTGAACTGAGAGGAAAAGGTGATGGAAATGGACATCACAATCGATAACTAATGTATGGAGTACAATCTAAAGGAAAAAAAGATGCAAAACAACCTAAGCAAGAAACACTCCAAAGTGGAAAGCTCCAAGAGACTGTGAAACAAGGCAGTACATCGAGACAAATGCCTGGTTACACTCCTAAAACTATCTGGACAAGTGGAAAGCTCCAAGAGACTACGAAACAAGGCAGTACATGGAGACAAATGTCTGGTTACACTCCTAAAACTATCTACACAAGTGGCACATAATCCACTACTCAAAGGTGCAAAACAAAAGGTACCATAAATAGTCATCATGGATAACAATCCTCAATATGAATCCCATGTATCATGGATGAAACACATATGTAGGATGTCCTTAAACAACTCCCCAAATGTTTCCATGATCAACCATCAAACCAACCAAAAACAATCCTTGGAGTTGATACCTTGCCAAGATGTTGTTGTATACGCCTCTTCATCAAAGAGTTGAAAGAAGGAGAACTAACAGAAGGTTGTGGATACCTGACAGGATAACAATGTTGCCTTTGATCATGATGTTGAGGATGCCGATATGTGGAGGATGTAGACCCTGAAGCTAATGTTGAATAGTTTGTTGCTACGAAAATATCTAATGTTGATGTTGAAGAGTTTGATACTCAAAACTCTAATGCTGAACTTGGTGCCGAAGATGGATGTGAAAGATCGAAAGCTATATCAATAAGAGGTGTAGGTAGTGGCTCATGCAACTCAACAGTAGAAAAGCCATATGAAGTGATGGACTCTTGTGTTGGAACAAAGTGAATCTGGATGGCAGAAATATCATCACAACTTGTTAATGGCAAGGAAGTCCCATCAAAACCAAGTTCATCTTTTGGTGGTTTCATCACAGACTGAATGGGATGTACAATCTTGTGTCCATTCTTACCAAGGGTGACATTAGTGTAGCCCATATTATGCATCAATTTTAACCTAATACCAGAATTTTGCAACTCAAAAGTTGGTGAAGGAGGCGCTGGAATGATTGGCAGTGCAAAAGCACCATTAAAATCAAGACACAATTGCAAATATTTCTGTAGACATGCAATAATATCTTCCTTTTCTTTTAATTCAACCAAAAAATGCTTATTGAGAAGAATGAAATTCTCCTCCATCTCATTAAAGTTGGTTGTCCAAGTCTCAACTTGAGCTTGAAGCTTTTCCATTAGACCTCCAATGAAATTCTCCTCCATCTCATTAAAGCTGGTGGTCCAAGTATCAACTTGATCTTGAAGCTTCTCTGAAGGTGGGATATAACCCTATCTTTATCCTCCATTACAACGATTCTTCCCTCCAATGAATGATACCAAGATTTGGATATGTAATCTCAAAGAAAATTGGAACCCTAGGCTCTAAACAAAGAGCTCTTTAAATTTTTTTACAACAGCTGTTCAAATTCTGCCAAAAAAACACCTGGAAATGAGGCATGTGAAACTATGATCTTACCAATGAAAGCAGCCCCACGCTAGATCCAGTACTACCTCCACAGCGTGGAAGACAAGTAAAGGCCGTGGATCTGGATCTATCTAGTATGAACAGGCAGTGATCTAATTATGATATGCACCCAAAGAAGGGTGCAAGCAGCAGATCCAATCCAATCTAGCTGTGCAACGAGTAAGAAGATGGCATCATTTCCCTCTTGTTGTCAGAGGCAGTGCACTATAATCCCTCAAAACTCGATGGATGGATTGAAAGTATGCTGCCGTAATCTCGATGGCCAGATCAGATCAATGCAAATTGTGATGGCCTCAACTACAAAAAAAGTCCCACCTCCAGCTGCAAAACCTTCTCACCTCTCAGCTCTCCAGCTGCAAAAACGTATCACCTGTCGGCATGCACAAAATCTTATAAGCTTGTAAGTCGTTGCCACCCTCCAAGGACTAGTTCGCCATGTTCCTTGAAAACACTAACGCTAATGACGCCCCCCACAATGTTTCGCGTGCCCATATTAGAGAACTTATGAGGATCCGCAGCAACAAACCCTCAGATTTCGGGTAAACTGCTTGAACCGTCACTTGATTGAGTGAAGCGGCCGAGAAGAGAAGAGCAGCTGGTAATTGAGTGGCGACGACACTGGTAAGAGAAACACTGTCTCACAACAAACAGTCTTGAGGTCGCTGTAAAAATAATCTCAGATCTGAGATCTGGAGCGGATACTTCCCACGCAGATGCTTGTCCTCAAATAACCGCGCATGTAGAATAACTACTTCACGTCCACAATTTTTTTTTCGAGCTGGAGACTCTCGGACTGAGAGGAAAACGGGCTCCAACAATAAGATCGCTCAGCACAGCACCAAACACTTCGACTGGAATCGAACTGTCGACCTACCAATCGCAATGTTGAATGGTACCAGGTTGACATAGATAGCTCTTACCTCAAAGGTCAGCACTCTATTGGAGTTTCGCAAAGCTCTGCAAGGTCCCATCATATAAAGCGCGGGGCAAGGGCAGGATTCTTTTCTGAAAGGCCAAAAAAATCCAAACAGCGGCCAGCCAATTCGCAAGAGAGGGTGTCACCTGCCGATCTGGGACGAGGTGCCTTTTGTTTGCTGCCAATTGACAGAAAAATTCAGCTATAATCACAGATGAGACTACAAACAACTACAGAATCACGTGACAGTGATGGATTAAAAAGAAGGGCGCTGGATTGATCAGATAAAGGGCTGTGAACGAAAATTAGACAGCGTGCACAACTCTCAGAGAAAGGGTTTGCAGTGATGCTATGATACCATGAAGGAGAAAAAAGTTCCTCAGGATCACACTGCAACACCACACTTCTAAACACTACATTTTTACAAACAAGAGAGAGTGATCTAAACTAAATCTGTATGCATAACTGTTTGCAATGTACAAGGATTAAGGTAGATTTATACAATGAAATAGGCTCAGTGCTAGCTGTCACAGCTGGCAGATAAGAGCTCAAACTTGAGTTTACAACTCACTCTGCATTGGTTATAAACAAAGCATTGGAACTCCAACAGAAATATGTTCCTGGTTTTGGAGGATTGGAAATTTATTAGAATTTGAGGCAACAGTTTGAAGAGAGAAAAGGAAACCAATAAAGTGTTATGTGGAATTGATGTACCAATTGATCAAAGAAGGGGCTAGGGCATTTAGGTACTGAGGGGCCACCACATTATAATTAAGTTGGTATAGTGTTAGATGTTGTTGTATAATGCTTATTAAAACTATTATTAAAAAGCTCTGTTAGATAATGTAACTTTAGAACTCTTAAATCATAAATGTTATTTTAAACTACGCTATTATTCTAAATCTGGATTAGCTATTAAAATTGAAAAAAATTAAAAGCTGTTTGAATTGCATAAAGTACAAACAAATCATCAATCTTTACATTAAAAACTATGTAGCTGTATTCTGACAAATTTTCTTATCAACTTTCCGTAGTCTGCCCGTAAACGAGTTACTGTAAGGCTCCTCTACCTGCATTCTTGAAAAACGGTCATTATTACTTGTTCACTCTTGGAAAATGATGATACTTAAAGATTTGGTCCCACGATATTTTATTTATCGTTATTTTCTGTTAAAGTTCCTTGTTTCGAGATGTAGTCAATATTAAGCCATTTGAGTGGAGAAAATTTTGATCTAGCAAAAGTGCATCAATTTGATCCACGCGACATGATCTAAAACTAATAGATGCTTTTTAAGCCTCTCTATATACTTTTAGTATAAAAGTTTTCTTTTGTTGTCAAGAGGATTTCCGAGGAGCTATTATTGGCCAGAAAAGATTGGATCTCACTTAGACCAAAAAGGACTTTCTTCCATGAACTAGGATGATTGTGCTACTTTTTCTTAATATAAGATGATTAAGAAATAGAGTTAAGAACTATTTGTATTCAAAGTGCCATTAAGTTCATGTTTCTCAAAGTTGGAGCTTGAACCTAACCAACCAAGTAAAGTTTGTACTGTTTGTTCTTCAACTCATGAATGGATCGAATTAAAAGATTTTCAATTGACCTATGCCTACTTGTGAAGGTGTAACTGATGTTTGAAACTTTAGGTATAATAGATCTCTAAGTTGGTGAATGAATAGATTTAAAAGATTTTCAACTGGCCCCTGTAAATATGTAACTGATGTTTGAAACGTTATGTATAACAAACCTTTGAGCTGGTTGAGCTGGTGAAGACACAAAAATAGTACTATATGTAGTGGTTGGAGCCATATTTTTGGATGAAGGCAATCAAGCACTATTGGATAGTGACAAGTCTTGTGTCATACATGGAACAATTGTGAAAATTGGATCATTGTTGTCCTTTATTAGGGATTCGGTGACAGGCATCATGATGCATTTACCCCAAAATATTGTCCAATATCTGTCTCAAGCAAATAACGATGAGATTCTATAGTTCCATGAACTTCCGAGCTATGTGCAAGAGGAGGCTGAGAGGTTGAGTTTAGAGAAGTGATTACAGTGGCTGCTAGTAATGATTTTAGTAGTAGCAGGGAAGCAGTCATCAAAGACATAGGTCTAAATGCACTTGCCTCATATTGCAGAAAGGGATGCACGGGTGCTAGATCATGTATGGTGGAGTAAATGAGGTGCCACAATGTGATGTAGAGATCATAATATTTAGGGAAAAGTTTGGATTGAAGATAATATTCAAGAAGCAATCATGTGGCAAATCCTGCATATTTTTTAATACAAAAAATCGTGATGGTCATAGACGACTAAGTCCATTAGTTTTTGCTATATGTCAAAGTGCCTCTAGTGAATTTGTTAGGTGGTTATAGTGGCCATAATGCTAGGAAAGGGAGTACCACCATTGTAAAGACCATAACAATGCTTGTTCCTATTATCTTGTCTACATATGTTGAATAAAGAGGAGGTTGGGTCCTTTGTTTTCCTTCGCTGCAAAAGCCAAGAATGAAAGTGAAAATAAAAAAATATTGTTGTAGATGGAGGGAGTGGATCCCTAACAATTGCTAAATGAGGCATGGGAGCAAATCCCTATAATGGCTTACCAAAACTTGGTGAAGAAGAGAATGGATCCCTTGTAAGCTAGGAGGAATCACATAGAAAATTAATATAACATAACATGTATTCTAATATTCAAGGATATGTTTTACATAGAATAGCCTTTTTTTTATAGATTTGTTAGATACAAAATAAGGGTTCGCTAGATACAAAATGAGGTAACTATTCATTTTAACTATGTCTTCCTCTTTTACTTAATTAGATTTTACCATTATTAATATCCACTAACTACTCTCTGTTATGTTATTTATTATCCCTTGATGTCTTGATTTCCATACCATAATAAATCATAAAAGACTCTATACTAATAGATAAAGGGAGGATAGTGATTGGGAGAGAAGAGCCCTTCTTCTTGGGTGTCAAGATGAGCTGGAAAATGCAAACCTAGTTGTGTGGCTCAAACTCATTTGAATAGATTGGATCACTGAAATTCCATAGTTTGAAGTAATACAACCACATTTACAAATGGTTAACAACCATGCATGACCAACCCAACATGGGGCCTCCTCTCCTCATGCCAAACAGTGGTCGAAAGAAACATGACACCATATTTAAAGAAGTAGAAGTAACAACACCATCGTACTATGGAAATTATGGCCAACTTCAAAATTTATTTAAGCAACCTATTCATCAATTTTTAAATCAACTCCAATTTCAGTCCCCGTATGTTTGCTATCCTCTTCAACTAGTAAAGTTCTTTCTTTAAAGATGATTATGACCAGGGACTCAATCAATAAATCACTTCGGAATGGGTCAAAATTTTAAAAAACATTTACAGGTCTCAAGTTAAAGCTATAAAGTCGCTCTGGAGTTCTCCAGGACTTAAGACGCTCCGTTAGATCTGTATGAATTCCCAATCCCACATATACTATTTAGAAGATCTCATCACAGTATATATATGTGAGATCATTCTGATTTACAACTTGTGGTGGGTGCGATTAGAAGAGCTGCCAAGTATGGAAATGTTGACATCTTTGGTCTTACTTGTGGATAGATGGATGTGTGATGCTGAAAAATGAGGCACCCATTTTGTCGGATGGGGTGGTCCATCCGAATTCCTTTCCCTGCGCTGGTTTTTATTCAATGAATTACCCCATCCGAATTCCAATGCACAGGTTTTAATTCCATGAATTACCCCATCCGAATTCCAATTATCATTATTATTTGTTCAATCTCCATTTGATTTCTTTTCCCTGCACAGTATTGTTTCAACTTGTTCAATCTGCATCCGAATTCCTTTCCCTGCACATTATTTTTTCAACTTCTTCAGTCTCTAATTTTTCAACTTGTTCAATTTCCATCTGAATTCCTTTCCCTGCATAGTATTTTATTTTTACTGAAAAATGAGGCACCCATTTTGTTGAATGGGGTGGTCCATCCGAATTCCTTTCCCATTATTATTTGTTAAATTTCCATTTCAATTCCTTTCTGGGTACAATATTTTTTTGTTTTTCTAATTTCTATGATTTAATGGTTCTGAGGAGGGGTGAAGTGTTACAAATTTACCTACAAGATTTGAACCAGGAACCAAATGGAGACTAAACTCTACATTGACCAACTCCCTTACTACTTGGAACAAGTTACCAAATAAAATTAACCTCCAAATAAAATTAACCTCCACACTGCCCTACTACATAAGACTCCTTTCCATGCACAGTTACTTGTTCATCCTTGAAAAATGATCATTATTACTTGTTCAATCTTCATCCTAATTCCTTTCCTTACACAACTTTTTGTTAATTCTTTACAGATGGTCATTATTACTTTGTTCAATCTAAAAACGATTCATATTTTCATTTCATCATAATTTCTTTTCTTCAAAGTTATTTGTTCATCCTTGAAAAATGATCATTATTACTTGTTCAATCCATGAACGATCCCAATTCCCCGGTTACTTTTTGAATCTTGGAAAATAAATGATGATGAATTGATCACAGATTTTTATTATCATTAATATTTGTTCATTCTATGAAAATGACGATGAACTAAAGAATTGATTCCAAATTATTTGTGGACTGTTTCCATCGCCGTATGCTCTTCAACGTCACCAGGAACCACATAACTCCTGATGGTAAACAGAGACCAACAAAATGCCGAATTCCTACAGAAAAAGAGAGGAAAGAACCCAATAACATTTCATAGCAAAGATATTAAAACAAGAGAGAGTTTATATTAATGCCTTAATCAAAACAGACAGAGTTTATATTAATGCCTTTATCAAAACAGAGTTGTCGATGCTCTTTGATTTATACATTCATCATTCTCATCCCAAAAACAGAGTATCCAGCCAAAACCTTTTCAAAACAGAGTTTTTTCTCCTAGAGACTGGAGAAGCTTCTCAAACAAGCTAACAAAAGGAAAAGTCTAGATACATAGAAGAATAATGTAGGAGGAGGGAAGAAGAATTAAATGCGGTAGTTGAGGAACGATAGCAGGGGAGATTAACAAGATCTAGCTGGCGATCCACGTCACCAACACTCCCCCTTAATCTTCACTGCCATGTATGTCTGCAACACCAATTTCTTCCTGGAGATACTCAAAAACATTCTTTGCAAGCGGCTTTGTGAAAATGTCTGCTAGTTGTTCTTTGGAACTGCAAAACTCAAGATGTATGTCACCATTGTTCACCAATTCTCGAATGAAATGATATTGTGTATCAATATGCTTATTCCGTTTATGAAAGACATGATTTTTAGATAAAACGATTGCAGAATTATTATCACAATAATTTTTTGTCGGTTTGTGGATGCCTCAAATCTGAAAGTACTCTCCTCATCCATACTGCTTGGCAAGCTGCTGATGTGGCTGCAACATATTCTGCGTTGGCTGATGAGAGTGTCACAATTGGTTGTTTCTTTGATGCCCAAGATATAGCTCTCGGTCCTAGATGAAAGATATACCCCGAAGTGTTTTTTCTATCATCCATGCTACCTCCCCAGTCACTATCCATATATCCAATCAGTTTGTAATTATCTGAAGATGTATACAAAATTCCAAATCTCTTTGTTCCAGCTATATACCTTAAAACTATTTTTCCATCTTTCCAATGTGATTCCTTTGGTTTGTCCATGAATCTAGAAATGAGACTAACCCCATACATGACATCCGGTCTTGTGGCGGTTAGATACATAAGGTTGTTGTTATCGGACAAATCGGTAAGTGTGGACACAAACTAATCTCCCTACCTTCAACAATAAATTAGATCAAAACATAGCAAAATACAAGCTTCTCCTTAGATTTCATTGTAATGTAAACTAGTTCAAAGAGGGACAAATGACATACCATTTAAACGTCGTTTGATCCTCGCTAGTATCGTCCTGGCTCCATCTTTGGATTTGTAGGATGTTGAACATGTTAAGAAGCACAAACCAACAAAGAGAGAGAACAACGATATATATATTCCAATGAACCCTATGCATAAGATCAAGGAATTATACAATAAAAATGGAGACACTTTTATAGGGAAGAAATGTATCACTGCATTATGTTGATGAAAGTGGAGAATACAACCTATGCCTTGATGTTGCAAAGTCCCTTCCAATGGCCCTTTGCTTCAACACACACACCTTTGCTCCAATGTTTTTGATGAAAAGAATTCACAACCTGACTTGGAAAGCTAAAGCAAAGCTATCACAAATACAACCTTCAGCAGAATTCTTCATGCATAAGCCAACCTATCATTTCACATGAGAGATCCCTCTTTATATAAGGTGAAAGAGGGATGGAATCATAGAAGTGAGTAACATCCAAACCAAACAGAAGCCAACTCACCCTCGAAGCTTTTGTTCTAGAACTATCAAGAAGTTCCTATTTTTCCTTCGTAAAGAAAATCGTCACACCCTTAGAACTGAGCAAACTGCGACGACGTCGCAGGCCACTGTGGTGCAACCTGCGACGATCCTAGATCATCATAGCCTTAACACTGAGTAAGGTGTGATGATCCATTTTTATAAGGTTTTTACAAGGGAAATGATAATATTCATTTCTCAGGGAAAGTGTGTCTTCATTTTTCTTCAGGGATTCAGGCCATTGATCCTTCTAAAGCCAAAGGATAGGTTTACATCATTAACGCTCATAGGGGTGAAGAAAATAATGTGTAACAGTAAGCCCCCCAAAGCATGAAGTTAGAACAAAGTGATAGTTGAAATACTTTGTTGAGTGTGTGTTGGGAACAAGGAACATGTCGGTCGAAAACTTGCCAACAAACAAGGAAATACAGTACAATAATATATCATCATTGAGGTAGGCATTTCCATACTAAGAATACAAATGACTCAAAGCATAAATGTTGACATAAAAAGATCCATGTCAATTAAGACAGGTCATGGCCACCAAACATACATTGTGGATCCATGCCAATATGACTCAAATATGAACATAGCCACCAAAATTACACTATGGATCTATGTGTTAAAGACTCAAATTCGAACATAGCCATGAGACATACACTGTGGATCTATGCAACAGTACAATCTGAATATACTCCAATGCAACCTGAATCTATCAGAAAAGATACAGGATCTTCATCTCCACCACTCTATAGTACGAATCTAACCATGCGAATACATGTGTTGAAGTAGAACATGGTAGAAACCACTTGATTACCAGTCATTAGTGAATACTGTTAAAAAGTGCAAGGGAAATCACCATTAATGTCAATAACTCCCAAGGTACTCTAGTACAATCCAACGAATATAAATTAATCAGCTGAAGTCGAACACTCGGTGAAATCTCCCGATCAGGGGTCAATAATGAAAACCCATTGTCGAAAACAAGGAAACATGTCATTGAGGCATGCAAGTTCCAAGGTACTAATAAGTTTCTAAGTCTAATTTTTGGATAATGAGTCGAAGTTGACAGAAAAAGACTCGTCACAGGAGGGCCTTAATGTATCCCCCATCAATGACATGAAACAAGTAAAAATATTTGAGGTAGATCAGAGTAACAAGTGATTCAGGATTGACTCAGGGATGGTCGATGCAATAGAAGGCTTAAAGACTGCAAAAATGGCCGACGCAATAGAAGGATTTTCGGGTTGAACTTCTCTTTGAAAATATTGACGACATGACAACAGTCTTGGAAACATTGACTCAACAATAGGGATCAAATACCAATTTGTAATCTTATAAAGGAGTATGATCAAGAAACAAGAAAATTTTCCAACCTAGACACAAAGCGAGTGAAAGGGTGTCATGTTCAAAAGCGACTCTTCCATAGAATACAGGTTTAGATACATTTCTTTCCCAATTTCCCCCCACCATTTATGGTGAGTACCTCTTTATTTTTACACAAGCTTAAGGAGGATAACATATGCTTGAACTATAAGCTCATCCTTCGAACGATTCCCTCATAGTATATTGATCCAGGTGGATATCGGTGGCCACCCACCTTTTTCGACTGGCTGAAAACAGTTTTCTAGCAATTTTGGCAATTTACTATTTTTAACAGGTTTTAACTTCCGGGGTCATTTTGAGGGCCTAAATGAAGGTTTTTCGAAATTTAGGTTCTCAATGATAGCCAAGAGCATGATTGAGCCCCCAAAATGAATCTCCTCGATGATACCTTTCCAACAAGCTATCATACGCCTAAAACGGAGATCGTATGCAAACAACCCCGGGAAGTTGATGTGCTAACTTACCCAAATGGGGCCCACATGACTTTTGGCGCTTCATCTCTTAGGGTTAGGTTTTTGGATGTCTAGGGTTTTGGGCTTTTCTGTTTATTGTAAAAAGGCCTTTAGAGCCTCATTGTAATCATCTTATTGTGAATGCGAGTAGCTGTCACATCTCTTCTCAGAGATAAGCTGCCACCATTCTAGCGAGTCTTTCACTCTGTATTTTCACAGTCTCTGTACATTTCTTTCATTAATAGAAATCATGTATTACTATATCTCTGTGTTTATGGTTGCATATCTAATATATTTCTGTTATATTATTGGATATACGCGATATCTCTGTACATTTATTTATTATATCTTCGCTCTCATTTTGTGTCGAAAATAATCTAGATCATATATTTAACGACCCCTAGGAAGGAATGGTTCGGTCCCATATGGGCCTTTTGATGTTTGTTTTATGAGTCCAAAGAAAGTAAACTCAATGGTTTTTCATATTTAGAGAGTCTGAAAAACACTTAAAGGAAACTCCAAAATGTCATTTTTCGTAAAGTAGTATGATGAGACCGAAAAAGAGATAATCTACCACTCATAAGACATTTTCTTCAAATGCTTTTACGAGCATAAAAATAACAAGATTGTTCAACAATATTTTCATGTTTAGAGAGTCTAAAAAGAGATTAAGGGAAACTCTAGGGGGTTACTTTTTCAAATAACCTTTACGAGTCCGAAAAAGTGATAAAAGTTTACTGGGTTACATTCTTAGGTATTTACGAGCATTAGAAATAACAAAGACTAAGCTCAGGATTGTTTTCATTTTTATGCAAACTTAAAACAAAACAAAACTATGCTTGGGATAGATTTTATTTTTACACAAGCCTAAAACTAGCCAAAACTATGCTTGGACCTGGTTTCATTTCTATACAAGCTTGAACCAGAGGAAACTATGCTTGAGACTTCCCAATGCATACTCTAGGTATGATTGGTACTTATCCCCCATCTTAAGAAGCTAGCGAATTAACTTCAGCATGGAGTCTAGAGTCTGTAAGCACTGCCCCCCAAGCTTTGTTTCGTCCAACAACACAGGCGGATGAAAGGAATATTCAAATACTATACGTAACGAAGTACTTG
>ML783544.1:106265-150509 GCA_009831015.1 Picea engelmannii | reverse complement strand
ACGGGAAAAGAACTATGCTCGTAACCTTTGTTTCATTTTTTAACGAGGTTTCCACGGAGACATAAAAACTATCCATATAGCTGGTTACATTTTTTAACGAGCTTGAAATCAGAAAACCATGCTCAAAACTCTCTTCTTGATCATGGATTCCAAGAAGACAATGCTCTGGAAGGAAACCATGTCAAGGGACAAAAATCGGTCATGGATTCCAAGAGATCTTCACTCGATGGAAGAAACACACTCTAGAAGGAACACATGTCGAGGGCCTCGATAGGTGTAAGGAGGTCAGGCTCCAATATCCTACCGAAGAGATCACCATGTCAACTACTGAATCCAAATCATAAAAGATTGAGCTTACAGTGAGAGGCTCATCTGCATCGACAACAGAAGGCATGGGAGACAACGCCACATAATTAACCTGTGATGGGGGAGGTACCATCTCCATATCAGAACCGTTCAGGGAGGCCGTTGGGTTGATAATCAAATCAGAGCCAGCAAAGGAGAGTTGATCAATAGTCACTATTCTTCCATCATGAGGGAAAGATATCACACGAAAAAGAGTGGACACAATAGCTTTCATGGCATAGACATAATCTCACCCAAGGAGTAAATCGAAATCCAAGGGGTCTTGGACTACCATGGTGTCAATAAAGACAGTTTTCCCTCCCAAAGTTATGGGAAACTGAGGAAGGGTCCCTAAAGGTTGACTGGTTCTTCTATTAGAAGATAACAGATTCTGCGTAACCGACACAAGCTGAGGATAACCCAAAGTTTTTCAATCAATAGAGGAAAAAATACTAATGGACGCACCTTCGTCTAGCAACGTCTGAGGAACGTCTCGACCACAAACTTGTATTGTAATATTGAAAGGAAGGTGAGAGGGAAGATGAGGTCCAGTTAGCGCACCCCAATCAAAAAGGATGGCCTCATGACTTGGAGGGCGTTCCATGGGAGAAAGAGGAATGCCCCCCAACATGTTAGTGTCTGTATCAACAAGAAAAATATGAGCAGTATCAGGTTTACTCTCTAGCGAGAGAGTAGGATCGAGCGATGATGGGATCAGATCGACCACTTGAGTTGCATTCTCCAAGGGGAGAATGGAGTCAACGGATGGAAACAAATCGATTTCTTGGGTTTCACTCTCTAACGGGAGAGTGGGATTGACCGAGGATAGGATCAGATTGACCACTTTGTCAATTGGTTCAACTAAGGACGTGACCAAATTGACTACCTAATCAACTGAACCAACCGATTAAGGGACCAAATTGATCATGCCATCAACAATGGGTGGGTTGAGAGTAAGGTTGTGGTAAATAGCTGAAAGTGGAGGCTAGGAAATAGTCATATCTTCCAGTAATTTCAAGGCTTCATCCATACGAGGGAAAAGGTGAGTTTGATGACTCCCTCTGCATAACCTACACGAGAACTTGACTCTAGTTATCTTCTTCTCAACAGTATCATGACTAGTTGATGGGAGGGCATCAGCATGTTGTTCAGAGGCCGATGACATGGTCTGGTGAGGGAGTGTAGATCACCATGCTTTTATAACCTTGGATAGACCAAAGAAATCCTTAAGAAGATGGCTACCCTTACAAAGCCTGCAAGGGCACTTGGGCTTGCAAGTTGTTTGGGTGGTCTTGGCATCATCAACACTCCCAACATGATTATCAGTAACTGGTTTTTTTCCAACATGTCTAGTAGTGGTTGGAGGTTTGGACCCTTGCTTATGTTTCTTCTTCTTAATCTTCATTTTCTTCTTCTTCTTATCCACCGGGTTACTAGCTTCAGAGCTTTCACTCATCGAAGAAGATGAAACAAAAGAAGACCTTGCAAGTGAAGAAGGTGAAGAAGATCTTATTGGTGAAGAAGATGAAGGATCAACACGAGTTTGATGTTCTTGGGGGGGATTTTTTATGTTGGAGGGATTCCTTTTTATTATTTTCGTTGCCTTTTTCATTAGTAGAAGGTGCGGATTTCTGTTTATTTGGAATAGTTTCAAATGGTTTTTTTTTTCTTTTCTTTTCTTTTCTATTTATGGGTTTCTTAAGAACATTTGCATAGTTGATTTTGTCATTTTCTTGTTCTATAGAGGGATCATATCCTAGTCACGTCTTATCATTTGATGATCTTTGACAGTTAAGAATGTCATTCAAGATTTTTGAGTTGTCTTCAAATTTAGACTTAATATCTTCTTTTTCTAGTTTCCCTTTTAGTTGAACTATTTCATCCTCCAATATCTTACATATTTTTTGTTTTTCACTGAGTTCTTTATTCATTATTTCTTCTTTTCTTTTGGTTTCTTGGAGTTGAGTTTTTAACTTAATAATCAATTGTTCTAACTCATTGATGGTTTTGGAAACTTCCTTCTCTCTTGATTTAGTATCTTCTTCAATCTCTAGAAGCTCTTCCCTTAGTAACCTATTTTGTTTTTTTGGTTTTTCTTAGTTCTTCAATTACACAAAGGAATTCTTCTTCGAAGTTCACTTCTTCTCATCTTCTGAATGATTATCATCTTGAGTTTTTATTCCCATAAATAAAATCTCTAGTTCCTCTTCTTCATTTTATTCCAGTAAGATACTATCTTCTTGGGTAAAGAACGTTTTATTTTTTTTGTAGAACTTATTTTTATTATTAGTTTTGCTTTTCTTCTTATTTTTGAAGGTTCTTATGATAGGGACATTTATTGGCAAAGTGTCCAATTTTTCCATAGTTGAAACATATTAGAGGAATCTTTCCTTTGTATTTCTCAGTCCCTTTCTTTAGTTTTTTTATGAAGTTAGTAGTTTCCTCATCAGATATATCTGATAACTCATCATCGGTCTTTTTCTACTGCCTCAACTTTGTTTTATATTCTTTAAAGGTTGTTTCTTTTTTTTATGGTTTCTCGTTCCCTGTTCTCATCTCATATGTTGTAAAAAATTCCATGAAGCTGATCTACTGTGAGTTTGTCAAGTTCTTGCTTATCTTCAATTGTAGAAATCTTGGCATCATATCTCATAGGTAATGACCTTAGTATCTTTTGCACAATAGGTTTATTTGTAATTTCTTCTCTTGTTGCTATGATTGAATTAACTACCTCATATATCCTATGAAAGTATTCAACAATGTTCTCTTCTTCTTTCATCTTCAAATTTCCAAACTGAGTTCTATAATTTTGTAGTTTGGCTTCCTTGAATTTGCTATCTCCTTCATATGCAACCTTCAATTTGTCCCAGATTTATTTAGCTGAATTACAATGCATAACCTTCCCACATATTGAATTTTTCAACCCTCCTAGAATTGCATTAACTGCTCTTGAGTTGTCATTGTAGATCTTCTTTCCTACAACATCTGTGGGTGGAGTAGTTTTTGCAGTGTAACCATCTACAATATATTTCCAGATATCAAAACCAAGATCCAACAGGAAGCTTTTCATTCTTATTTTCTAGAGACCATAGCCACCTCCATTGAACAATGGTGTTTTTTTGGAAGACATTCCCTCTTGCTGATCCATTTCTTCAAGATCTACCTTCCGGTTGTTAGATTGTGCTGGAGGCACTCACTTTGATACCAATTGTTGGAATACTGAGAGGTGGGGGTGAATCAATATTACCATTTTTCAACAATTAGAAATTATTTTTATATTTTATTGATTACCACAATAGATCAACAATGGAATTGTATGTAAAATCAATTATATAAATATAATTAACATAAATTACAAGGTTTTATAAAGAATAGTGAAGGACTCCAATCCTTTTTAGAGCACCGACTCTAGGAGATACAAATCCCCTTCTTCTGGGAACCAACCCTACGAAGCTCCAACTCCCTTGTTTTTAGGGCACCAACCCTAGGAAGCACCAACTCCCTTGTATTTAGGTCACCAACCTTAGGAAGAACCAACTCCCTTGTTTTTAGGGAACCAACCCTAGGAAGCACCAACTCCCTTATTTAGTAAAGGATATGAATCATTCCTTGCTCCTCCCTTCCACCCTCACTGCATCAGTATCATATGTTCCTCTTTTGACTCTGCTTCTATTTTGATCTTCTGATCTGGACTACAGAGACACCCTTTTTTTTTCTTCACTTTTGTTTCTTGCTTATATAGTCTTCCAACTGGTGTGAGCTATGAAGCATTGTGTCTCTTTGTTTGAACCATTTCACCTCTTCATTTAAATTAACAATAATAAATTTTGTCTTTTCTTTATTATCATGAAGGATTTTCATTTTAATTAATCTTGATTTGTCCTCATAATTTGATCACAGGTATGGATCAACTCCTTATCTCGATCCCATGCTTATGTTGTGTCCCCAGTTCTCCAACAAATCAAAATCAGGTTTTTACTCCGCTATCTGCTACAGTAATGGTGTTCTTCTCAGGTTTCCTATAGGAAACATAGTTAAGCCCCAGGTGCTTTTATCATTCCTTTATGTGACTGTGGGATGGAACCAGGTTCTTAGGTACTTCGTCCTTCGAGACTTTCAACCCTTGCAATCATTGAATCTTCCTGGAGTAAATTTTGTCGAAGTAGATTGGGCGGTCAGGACTTAATATGCAATTGAGCAGACGATTCTCATTTACTTCAGGATTTTAGATTTTTGTAACTTTGACTCTTGTAGTTTTCCAAATCCTACAGAGAAAATATCGTCAGAGTGATTATCAACACTTCCCTACTCTAATAACCTTCACAAGTCTAAGAGCTAGGACCGTGGACTTTAATAATTTAAGCGATGTTCCCAATGACTCATAGCTTATGTGTTCGTAACTCATGACCGAGGGCTGGAACCTAGTCCTTTGGGAGATTTCTCTTTTACAAGCATCCAATCTTCCAAAGTTTGAACTTTTAGTTACCTCTCACAATGGTTGATCTAATGGTTAGCATGATTCCCGGAACCAAATCAATGATCTTTCTTTAATCCTTACACTATCCTTCAATTGGATTAATCCAATGGATATGACTTAATAAAACATTGAGATGGATGGCCAGGATTATTTTGGAGTTAAACTTGTGCAAGGGATAAATCTTCTTCCAACCTCTGAACCATAAACCTCCTGTCCACGCGTCATACACACATCATTTCGAAGCTTGGAAGGGTGGTTTTCAAAATCGCTTTGGTTGACTTCTAAAATATCTTATACTCATTGATCTGTATCTTGGATCGATGTCTATGAATGGCTCTTGTCCTCATCCTTTACCTGTGCTTGATCAATGGTCAAGAATCACTTCGGCCTTTGGCACTTTAGGTAGTTGTTGGTGGTAGAAACTGGTTTTCCCCGAAGTACATACTCCCAGAGTGATGTAGCTTATTGACATCACTATTGATATGGCATTGGTCGAATGCCTACCATGTGTCACTTAGATTTGTGGCTTACGTATACCTAAAATTCCAATTAGACCTTGACACTTGTCACCATCTGAATGTGCCACGTGTCCTTATCAGCGTGGTATTATGGACTATGATGACGTGATCTCTCAATGTGTGTGCCATGTGTCTTAATTCATGAAATTACATGTTCTAAACCCTTTTTCACCGAAGTGGTCAACGTCAAAGTTTAACACAATTGGACTCTCCTATCATGATCCAATGGTCATCATGCATTGTCAAGATATGATAGTCCTTATTCACTTCAGAAATTCAAGGCTTCGGCCTTCGGGTAATATTACATGTTGTTGGCTTCTTTTCGTCGGAGTGGTCAATGCCGGAGTTGACCACCATTGGACCCACCTATCTTCATCCAACGGTCACCATGCTTTGCACAAATCTGATGGTTCTCATTTACTTTAGGATATTTGGAGATCCAGGGCTCCGGAGCTTTGCATCTTTGGGGAATCCAGGTTAATCCAAATTCTATTTTCTCTGGAGTAGTCAGGGTCGGAGTTGACTGTTGCTATGAAACCTGATCTGATGACTATCATTGATATCAAAGTGCTCCTTAGATCTGACAACTTACATTTACTTCAAAACTTTTTCTTTGGCTAAAATCCCTTCATGCAAATTTCCTTCGGTCGATATTATCTGAAGTGGTCAATGTCAGGATGACCATGCGTACGTCACTTCCACAATGGACGGTTGATGACTCTTAGTAGTGGATTTAATGGTCTATATTTAATCTAGATATCATGATCTAAATCATTCCCAAATCTTCAACATACGACCACAATTATCCTCTTATTTATGTAAGTTTCCTCTATGATCCAACGATCATAATTTGTCCCGAAAACTACATCAACGGATAGGATTCCTCCTTTATTCTTTTGGATTTTTACCGTGGGGATTTCAATCCCGATAGCGTTTATATAGTGCATTCTCCCTTCTGAGTTTCGATTTATTTTTCTTCTTCTCCTTATTTTACATCAATGACAATATCATACCACTATGTCCAACAACATCCTCCCCAAATTCATCTTATCCTTGCAGGACTAAGAGCAGTCAATGAGCGAGGCCTTGCAGGACAAGGGTCATACAACCCGCGAGGATGCCTTGCGGGACACCAGTAGCTTGACCTACAGGGGTCAGCCAAATTAGGGTTTTCTTATAAAAACCCTCGCACACTTGTAATCCAGAAAATTTGACATTCCTTACTCTTTTTCAGCCTCAGATTCGTCATCTCAAGTTCGCCAATAGATCACTTGCTCACATAGAAGATATTCAATAAACTATGTGTGAATGTACTTATAAAATACTCCTTGAGGTGTATTTATAGTTTTTCTAAGTAACTTTGTTTCTTAACTTTAGGGATTCTTGTAATTTCTTGTTACAACCACTTTACCCTTTAATTAATGACTTGTAACTATTTAGGGATTCTTAACCATTCTTCAGGGATTCCAACTTCATGAGGGCATATCTCTTTAATTTTGAGGAACCATGCGATGTGCCACCTACCATTGGAAATAACACGACGAGGACTATACATCAATGAGTGTGTTACCTACATTTACATTGCCCTTCATGTCCTTATTCTTGAAACAACTTCTGGATTCATGAACACACCTCTGGGGCTTCACAACCACTCAACCACTTAGCACTAAAAATAGAGTGAGGAAAGAGGGAAACCCTCATGGGAAACCCCTCCCTCAAAGTACAATGCATCAAAAGAAAAAAATATAGTTGCTAAGCAATTGTGTCCTTCACTCCAAAATGATCGCGTAGAGAGTGAAACTTCTTCTTAGTGAGCATGTTGGTGAAGATGTCAGTAGTTTGTTCAGAGAAAGGACATAATTACAATTCAATGATCCTCTCATGGAATATATATTTGATGTAGTGCATATGGATCTCGATATGCTTTGTCCGCTGCCACTACACTAGGTCTCTGATAAACTTGAGAGTACTTTGATAAGTTTCCTTCCTGAAGGAAGCAGAACCAAATCCCAAGTTTGGTTCTTGAGGATGGATTTGTACTCCTCCTGCATCGATGATTCCCAAAAGGGATTTCCTATAACCTTGCCATAGCTCTGCAGGGCTGAAGATTGAGCGAAATAATAGTGCATAAGAAACATGGGCTCAGTGGATGTGCATTCACGAGGTGGCTTCTCTAATTGATATCGATTCCTCCTGATATCCACTAGATCCCCAATAAGATCTCTTGCATCCTGAAGAGTGGTTTGTGCCCACTTAGGCTTCCGTTATGGCTCCTCATATGCCTATACTGATTGTGCATCTGCATGTTCTAAATCCTGTGACTCTATATCGGAGCTCATATTTCAAGTAGAGTATGAATGTGAAGACTCGTCATCTCAAACTCATGGAAGGACACAAGTACCTGCATTCGTCTCATGTGGAGCATGCGAGAGACTTTCCTCAAACTGAACACTACACTCAATGATGAGCTAGTATATAGAGGGATCAATGAGTATGTATTCCTTCACACTGTATGGATATCCAACAAATATACATGCAGTACTCTGAGGATCGAGTGTTTTCCTCTTTTTAGAGGGAATCTAGGCCCATGCGCGTAAGCCGAAGAAACAAAAGTGGGTGACTTTCAATTTTTTTCCACTCCAAGCCTCAAAAGGAGTCATGTCCTTAACATATCTATAGAGGAATCAGGTTCAAGTATTTTTTGCTGCAACTCAAGGCTTTCAGGGTCGATAAATCAAAGGAAGAAAAGAGAACGGTTCTCACCATTTTGCCAAAACTTGGTCCAAATTATTCAGTTTTATTTCTACTTTCCGCACTCAGAGGTTGACTGTTGGAGAATTGTGGACTATTCCCTCTTTGGAGACTTTCATTGAGGCCCTTATTCAAGAGCAAGACAAACTCATCAAGATGGGTCTACAGGACCAAGACCGCAATGGATGGACAGGTTAGCAGATACAAGGAAAGAATGGTTGCCAAAGGTTTTTAGTAGGTTCATGGAATAGACTATGATGAGACATTCTCTCCAGTAGAGAAGATGGAGTCCTACTTGATGTCCAAGAATTTTTTGAGATGCAAATCTGATCCAAATTTCTACATGCTTAGGACTATTGATTCACTTTTGATTCTAGTTCTTTATGTGGATGATATTTTGATCATTGGCTGCTCGAATTCATTGATTGCGACAATGAAGAGGATTATGCATGAGATTTTTTTGAAGACAGACATGGGTCCCTTCTATTACTTCCTTGGTATTGAGATTAGTCAAGATGCTTCAGGCATCAAGATATGTCAATCCAAGTATTCTCGGGATCTCATGGAGAGATTTCACATGAAAGAATGCAAGTATTCCCCTACCCCCTTCCTCTCTAGGGTGAGACTTGAGGATGGCGGGGACACTCCATTGGTTGACAACACTCTATATAAACACCTAGTGGGCATTTTTTTGTATCTCTCCCACATCCAACTAGACCTATCATATGCAGTGGGAGCAATCTCTAGGTACATGTAGGAGCCACATGAGTTAGACTGGAAAGATGCAAAGCATATCTTTCAGTGCATTTAGGGCACCATCAACTATGGGATTCATTATGCATCAATATCTGGTACCGTGTAGAATGTGGTGAGTACTTGCAAAAGATATCTAGATAGCATAAGAATGAACACATCTTGAAAAAGTGAGAGGAAGAAAGAAAAATTCGAGAAAAAAGAATAGAATTGTATTAACCAAACAAATCTAGATGAACTATAAAATAATTAATGTCAATCATATTCAATCTTAGAATAATCCCTGGAAATAATTTTAATACACACATTTTTAAGTTCTAATAAAAGTCAAATTGAGAAGAAATTTTTGTCTTTTCCAAATTCAATCTTTCTAGATAAGGAGGTAATTAGGATGACTAGGCTTGTTCTTTCTAAGGAGAAGGTTTTTTTATTATTGTATCATTATTTTTAAGTTGAATAGGAGTTTCCACCTCTTCATTTTCTTCTATAATTATAGGTGACTTTTGGTTAAGTACCTTTTCTGACCTTAAATTAATTTCCTATAATTCAACAGGATCAATGAGCTATGTGGGAAAAGTTTGTAGTTCATCATTATAAGTAGTATGAACTAGTTTATTATCAAGATTTGCAATTAGAAGCATAGGTATCTATTTAGTTGATGGATGGTGATGATTAGTGGGTAACTGCAATTGTTGTGGTTGTTGAGCATGTGCAAGGTATGGTTTCTAGACTTGTGGAGGATATTGTAAAGGTTGTTGTTGTTGTTGTGGAAATGTAGGCATTTTTTCATAGGGATGTACATACCATGCTTTTTTCCAAGGTTGGTGTTGAATATGTTGAGGAGGACATGCATGCCAAGGCATAGGAGAATTCCATACTTGAGAATGATATCGTTGGGAAGGATTCTTTTGAGAAGGATAATGTTGATTAGAATAATAAATAAATTGATGTACAAGGTTCTAAATCATACATGTTGATCGAGGTTGCCAAGGTCTTTGTGGTGATACTACATAAAGTGAATTTGTTTCTTTATGTTCTCCTTGATAAGCCACCTTAATTTCAGGTAAGGAAGGACATTTTTCTATTGGATGTTCTCCTATACAAATGACACAAATTTTGGAACATAAAGTTATAATGGTTGAACACACTTCTCCTAGAATCAGTCGGTTGAGTGGTCGACCTACATATGGAAATAATTGGTCGAGCGATCGACCAAATATCCACATCATCAAATCAAGTAGTTGACAATTCTATCAATCAAAAAATTGGCCAACATTCGAATATAGTTAGTCGGTGGATTAACCAACAGAGAAATCGACTATGATTTGGACGCATGGACAGTCGGGTCAATCATCCTTGTTGAGCCAACTTGACAACATGGATTTGATGGAGTCAACTCTAACCGCCAATGATTATATGTGGAAAAGATCCTCTCTATTTCAAGGAATTTGGTTAGATATTGAAGCTATAAATAACATACTCAATGGGTCATTATCATCATGTCGATATTGTTTTTGTGTACAAGATGTCCAACATGCATTGTGATGTTCTAATCATAATGCATTGTTCTTAACTATTGTAATGGTGTCTTTAGACACCAGCTTTTATCTTCGAAAAATTATCTCTCTTTAATTATCTACAGTTTTGTTTTTTTGTTTCGTATCAGGTTACACCCAATCCCCAACATGGTATTAGATTCAATGGTTTGAAACCTCGCTTGTTGTTCCCAAATCATGTTGAGTCTAATGTGTTGTGTGATTAACTCTAGGACGATGATTTGAAGACTGTAACTTGCGGAAATAGATCTGATATGTCTATATATTGAACATGGATTCGAAGATGAAACCTGTAATTTTGAATGGATTAAACTGTGCAGTATGGGATCCAGACATGGAAATGATTTTTAAGAGTAAATTACTATGGAAGTATACAAAGACCACGATTCCAAATCCAACAGACGATCAAGAAAAAAAAATTGTTGATGGAAAGAAGGATGAGGTTGTATGGGTCATCACAACCTATATCACATGGGAGATTCATTTTCACATCAATGGAATCAACTAAACTCATCAAGTCTAGAAGAAGGTCAAGATGTTGTTCGACAAGCCGATGAAAGCCACGTCATGCAATTATGGAGAAGGAATTTATCTCTCTTAATCCTCATTCTTTTGATAGAATACAAGACTATTTGGCATGTGTGAAGGAACTGTAGTTGAAATTAGGTGAATGTAGAAATAATTATCATAAGAAAGATAGAAAACTCATCAATATGGTCTTAATGAATTTGGGAACACCATTTTGCATGTTTTTTCTAACTTTTTGTACCAAGTCGAATGCATGCAAGGAAGACGGTAAATATTATACATTTCAAGCCTTCTGTGGTATTTTGATCACTAATCAACACAAATTTATCAACGAAGGAAAACTTTGTGGTAAACATAAATCCAACTTGCTCAAGGGAAAGGGAAATTTGAATCACAAGGAAAGAGGACGATTTGATACCCCTATACAGAGACCTAGATTCCTCGACTACAAACCTAAAGGGAAGATAGATGTACCCCATCAAAGTCGAAAGAAGAAGACTTGTTAGTAATATGGAAATACTGGACATGTGGAAAAGTTTTGTTATAATAAGCAAGACAATTTATAGGAGAAGGTTAAATGCCTTGAAGGAGACATGTCTATTGTTCATCGACCAGCTGATAATTTCACCTTCCAAGTTAGAAGTTCTCAAGCCTTGTTGTCTCATTCTATACAGAATGAATGGGTAGTCAACTCTGGGTGCACTCATCATATGGCCAAGGATTATTCCTTGTTCACCTCCTTGAATGAAGTCGAGGAGAGGAATATTTATGTTTCCAATGATTTTTCTCTCGATACTAATGGTTAAGGTTATGTTTTCTATTGATATGGGAGAATTGTCGATGTTTATCATGTAACAAACCTTAGTTCCAACCTGTTGTTTTTTTCTTAGTTAACATAGACCAGTAATATTGTGGATTTTTGGCCATATTGGTTCTTTATATGAGATTTGAAGAAAGGTCAATTGATTGTTTCCAGAGGGTTTCTCAACCTGAAGGATGGTTTGTATAAATTCTGTGACATGACTTGACCTGACTACAAATTGATTTTTCTAGTTTCTCACACTAAAGAACAAAGTCAAAATTGGCATGAATGACTCAGACAGCTAAATATTTAAAGTCTATAGTTGATGGAAACTCAAAATATGGTTATTGGTTTACCTAAAGTTTTTACCCTAATGGAATCTATAAAGGATGTGTTCTTGGAAAGAATCATCAGGAACCCTTTGACTCTGGAAAAGTGTGGGGAGCATAGAACCTCCTGGAGTTGATTCAAAATGATCTCTATTGCATCAATATACCTTCCCTAGTAGGTGCTCATTGATGATGTTAGCGCCGCCATTTTCCTTTCAATTAGAGTTGGTTTTAGTCAAGTTATGGCCCATGTGTCAAAACATGTGAATTCAGGTATGTAACAATGAAGGGGTCAAAGGAAACAGGTGGTTGTTTGGCTCTTGGAGTCGGGGAGGGATGTTAGATTCCAAACATGCATAAATAAGTACGAGTCTGTCCCCAAAAAGTCGGGTCCTATCAAAAATGGATTTTATACATGCCCCAAGTCAAGGCAAGTTGTTCATAGAAGTCGTGTCGGCAAGTGCAGTAACCATTATCAGCTTGTTATGAATGTTGGGAGAATGAAAAATCACGGGGTTCATATCATGTATGCCATGCATCCTTTATCGCCTATCCCTTACACACGCGGATGTGCTATGGAAATTCTGCAGTTCGCTTCTAAACATCCAGTCGCCATGAATTCAATGTTCCTTGTCATGATTCCTCCTTCTGCCCGATATGTTATAAATTCCAAATGCTCTGCACTCATTTTATTTGCAAAATCAGGTTCATGCTCTATCTATAAATTTTCTCGCAAGCTCGGGTTGAGCGAATTCTCCACCTTGGGCATTCACCAGATCCACCATGCGCAAGATAAATAGCGATCACGCCATGGAGACCTCCCAAAACATAAGAAAGGGCGTGTGAAGTGGAAGAATCGCTAGGCCCAAGCCCCAAAGCGACTGGGATTCGTTCTCACTCACAACAACCATACCCAAGGATACAAAGGGAGTTTTCCCTTTACCTGCAGAAACGATGATATCACACCGCGCGAAACCTGGAGCAGAAGGACATGCATAGGAAGGAAGGATATTAGAAGCCCTGTCTCCCCAACAACAGATATCTTGGAGAAGGGGCAAGCCAAAGAAGAATAAGGAAGCTGGGGAAACCCGAATCCCAGATCAGCCGTGCGCAAGATCGGTTGCTGAAAAATTACTTATGCACGTTGTTCGGCTGGAACCTGTTGAAGGTACAAGCTGAGAAAGTGGGAGAAAAATGAGGAGGATGGATTTCACGGGTACAAATGATCAAGTGTCATCTCAGCAACTAAAGCAGGAGAAGCTAGCTATCGCTAAACTTTAACAGGAAAACAAGGAGCTGAGACAACAACTAGCATCAAAGACCATTGAAGTGTCAGTAGCGCACAACTACGAAGGGAACATGATGTGGCTCAAAAGATAGCTCAAAGAGGCACAGGATACAATCATACAATTGCACGAAGCACAAAGGATGTCATAAGAAAGGTATGTGAAGCATTCCAGAGAATGTGAAGCGGCCAAGGAGAAATCTCGCGCAGCTCTCGCCAGCAAACAGAAAAAAGAAGATTAATTGAGTTTGTTCTTGTATCCTCAAACAGAGAGTGATTATTGAAATTTTTGAAGGAGGCATCGCCCTAAAACATTTTTTCGTTTGGTAACGGCCATGAAAGTTAGCTGCCACTTGCCGTACACTCCCCAACGAACAAGCGCGTGGTAGAAATTAAAGCCATTACAATAGATAGCAGGAATATGAAAAACACTTGTTCATTCAGATATCTGATCAAAGGAAAGCATTGACACATCACTCTCTCATGATGAAACCTGGTCGATAACCAAAATCTCGTGGATGAATACAAGTAGTCAAGATGTAGCCAGATGTTTTTGTTGTATATTTTTAAAAAAGTGTCATGCAAAGAGTCTTTTAACGCAGAACAGTTAGTTTCCTAGTTTTTAGAGTTATTAGCTAAGAAAGTAGGGCAACCCAGGCAACACCCTCGCCTATATATTTGATCTTTTCGATGTAAGATGGGTTGGTTGGAAAAATTAGTATAGACATTGTCTATTGAATGTAGTTTGAGTTTGATCAAAATTTAATGCAAAATTCCTAAAGCTTTGACGAAAAGATTCTAATTGTAGCAGTTGGATGTATTGTTTCCTTTCTTTGCGTATGTACTTCCTGTTTCTTTATTCACATATTTTTCTGTCAGAATCAGAATGAATTTTCAAACCTGGGATTCACCGTGCAATGCCCCTTGTTTACACCATTTAGAAAAAGTGTACTTCCTCTAAAGTTAACTCTGAATTCATCCACAATGGTGCTCTGAGTTGCTTCATGTGTTTTCTCCTCGCCACACACAATGATTTTTCACTGAAGACTGTTGCTCGCTTAGCCTTTATCCTCTCGATTTCAGTCACCGAGTCATTTGTTTCTATTGGTTTTCTCAAACTGACTCCATAGCCCAAGGTCTTACTCTCTTGTGCCAAGATAACCAGGAATTATTATTTTGAAGGTGTTAAGTCTAGCTGATAAATCAAAGCCATATTATGTACCGAGACAAAGTCTCTCTCGAGAGCCCTGTCCAGGTCTGAAAGGCTAGTTTCAGATATCAACGTTGGGTGAAATAGTTTCCTCTGTCATTCGTTTCTCAACCGAACAAAGTTTATAGAGAGCTAACATTTTGGCGCCGTTGTCAAGGATGAAATTGAAAATTTTCCCTGGGAGAACGAATAAATTTACAGTTTTGACCCCTGAAGGGTAATAGAGGGACAAACATATACACTGGCTGAAATATTTACCCTAGCGACTCCAGTCAAAAATACCAGTAGCACCAAGTAGCACAGTTCAGGAAACCTAGCTTCGAAGTTGATCTATACCAGAGAAAATACTGACCCAAACCCTATAGAGCTTGTGTACAACCTCAAGAAACTTCTACGCAGGAATAGAGATCAAATGCCAAATCCATTCTATTACCTGGATAGAAGCCTGCACCTACCCAAAGACGACGTGCAAAGCATTGACAACCTTGAGTTCGACGCATTATTTGAGCAAACCCTGTTCAGATCTAATTTGGAAACCAACTTGGATGAGATAGTTCTCGACCAGAAGAAATTCCAAGCCATGATATCTAATAATATCCCTCAAATCCCGAACCCTCCTAGAGCTATGGCCTCCAGATTCTCCCCCCTCGTTCTGTCATCCCAGTTGGATGATTTGCCCCAAAATTACAGCTAGAGGATTAATCTCTATGATGTTGAAGGGAATGTTTCAGCCCATAAGCATCTGGATTGGTTCAACGATTTCGTCGACCTAGAGGAGGTGGACTATGTAGACTTGAAAATGAGGTTGTTCGCGTATATCCTTTTAGGGGAGGTGGGGAAATGGTTCAAAGCCCTCCCGGCTACGATCATTCGAGACTTCACCATGTTCGAGATGTCTTTCATCGCTAGATGGAGAGACAAGAAGAACTCCTTGCATCTTTTAACGTAGTACAACAATATGAAGAGGGAATCGGAGGAGACAGTGCAAGAATTCTCAGCCCGTTTCATGAAGGTTTATAACTCAATTCCTATAGAAGTCCATCCACCCCTAGGGGTTGCACAGTTGTGATACACCGACTCCTTCGACAACGATTTTTCTTTGTTGTTGAGAGAAAGAAGATCATAAAATCTAGATGTAATGATGCGCGACACGATTGAAGTCGAGGTCAATATGATGGCATCGGGGAAGATCAAGCAAAGGTTCAACAGAGGAGATAATAAACCCCAAGGAGATGTACAACCATTGACATCTCGGTCCTCGAATGAAAATTTCGACTTGATGATGAAGACGATGGAGAAACTGATGGAGAGGATGTCCATGGGAAACAAACCTGCCACCCGATAATAATAGGACCCCCAGCCCAGAAATCATAACCTTAGAAGGGGTCAAGTTCCTCAGATCAGATAGAGGGAACAGAGGGAGAAGAGAGATCAAGGGGACCAACAAACAAGACCTTCGTTCCAAAACAACTACGTGGATGAAGACTTTGATCAAATGTTTGAATACCAAATGCATTGTTGCGATGACAAGAACCTGCACGTGTTTTTGACAAAGGGAGAGCATGATTAGTACATGAGTGAAGGTGATGATATGATACTTGAGACAAATGACACATTTTCCTAGGAGACAAAAGAGTTCATGAAAGGTTATCAGAATGCCATCATGCAGTTTCAGAAGAAATATAACCTAAGGAGCAAGGAGGCGTCTACCGAGCCTCAGTAGACAAATCCCATAAGGAAAACTCTGGTGGACGCCCCTTCCACAAGCCGACCGAAGCCAAACAACCTAACCAAGGAGGCAAATGAAAAGGTGAAGTCAAAGGATGAAGCCCCAAAGAAAGTGCCAGAAACAAGTCGGGAAGCATGTGTAAAAGAGGTAGAGAAGGTCTATCCCCCCTTTAACTTTGAGCATGAAATGGTTAAAATCAAAATATTTGTCCCTTTTAACGAGCTTATCATAAAGGGTGAATATTGAGAGTATATCATTAAAATGATTAAATTGGGACAAACTCCCGACACTTTGAACATCCAAGATGATCACCCTGCTATTCTTTTTGGTCTACGCGTTGAGGAGACAAGTGATACTGAGGATGTGCCCCCATTCTATGCTAGTCTAAAATCCCATGACATGACCCTGCATAATGTTATGCTAGATTCAAGCGCGTCACACAACCTCATGCCAAAGGTGATCATGGACGAGTTGGGTTTGGACATCACCAGGCCCTATAAGGACCTCTTTTATTTTGATTCGAGGAAAGTGAAGTGCTTGGGTCTCATTAAGGATTTGGTCGTATCACTAGCCCAAGTTCCTTCGAAAAACATGGTTATGGACGTGGTTGTGGCAGACATCCCCCCTAAGTTTGGCATGTTGTTTTCCAGGTCTTGGGCTGCAAATTTAAAATGGACTCTGCAAATGGACATGTCATACGCCACCATTCCTATCTTTGGCCAGGATAGACGACTATACAAAGAAGTGATGCTAAAATACATGGTAAGTAGTAAAACGCAGCCAAATAACCATCATATATACTCTGTCGACACTGAATTTGATTCCTCCATATTCTACAATGACCTGAGTTTTGAAGAGGAGGAGTTGACAGCTATCATGATAGTCGATGAGGAAACCGCGCGACAAGCGGCAAAGTGCGATGACCCAAAGAATCGCATGGAAAATGTGATATGGAACAAGAGTTTCGACAACGTTGTTAGTAAAGAAGGATCGGGGGTCGGCGTATGGATAAGCCCCCCTGAGGTGGGCATGAAACTGTGTTCGTACAAGCTCATGTTCGAATGTACAAACAACATGGTCGAGTATGAGGCACTAATTTTGGGCCTGAAGGTTCTAAAAGAACTAGGCGTAAAGAGGACTAGAGGCCTTTCAAGAAAAAGCTGAGATGGATAAATCCTCTACTAGTGCCACTGATCGAAAAGGAGGTAAAGAAACTGTTCGAAGCTAAGATTATCGTTTCTTTAAGATTCTCGAAGTGGGTAGCTAATTTGGTACTTGTAAGAAAGAAGAGCAGCGAAATAAGATTGTGTCTGGACTTCCGAAACTTGAACAAAGTGTCCCTCAAGGACCACTACCCTCTCCCTAAAATGGACTATATCCTGCAAAAGGTGGTGGGGTCCCAAAAGATGTCTATGCTGGATGGTTTTTTGAGGTATAATCAGATCATGGTCCACCCAAATGACAGATAAAATATGGCTTTTACGACACCATGGGGGACGTTCATGTATGCCAAGATGTCGTTCAGCTTGATGAATGCTGAAGCCACTTTCCAGAGGGAAATGGACATAGCATTCATTAACGAAAAGGACAAGTTCATTGTGATATATCTTGATGACATGACGGTATATTCTGACTCTGATGAACAACACCTCAAGCATCTGAGGAGGGTTTTCTAGAAGTGCAAAAAGTTCGGCATCTTGTTAAATCCAAAGAAGTCACATTTCAGGATGCAAGAAGGGAAGTTGTTAGGAAACATCATCTCGAAAGAAGGAATCAAGATAGATCCCACCAGGGTCGAAGGAATCCTGAAAATAGGCACTTCGTGCAGTAAGAAGGAGGTGCAATCCTTCCTAGGAAAGGTGAACTTCTTGAGAAGATTCATCCCAAACTTGGCTGAAATTATGAAACATATCACCTGCATGCTCAGAAAGGGACACTAAATCGAGTGGAACCTGGAATCTAGGAAATCATTCGAATATATAAAGGTTGTGATGAATAAATCTCCTATGTTAGCCAGCCCAGACATTACGAAGGACTTCATCTTGTTTTCGTTTGCCTCAGAGCATAGTATAGTCGACGTGTTGTTGTAGAAAGACGATCAGAACTTTGAGAAACCCATAACCTACTTTAGCAGAACGCTCAGGGATTCCCCGCTAAGGTACAACATCATGGAGAAAAAAGCATTCGCCTTAGTGAAGGCACTAAAGGAATTCAGAATGTACATATTATATTCCCATGTTATTACTTACATGCCCAACAACTCAGTCAAGGAGATCTTGACTCAACCCAACCCCAAGGGAAGAAGAGGTAAATGGATAGCGACCATGTTGGAGTATGACCTGGATATTAAGCCGACGAAACTAATTAAGGGTCAGGGCCTCGCGAATCTGATGGCATAGTCGAACTATGACGCTGTGGGAATCAATTTCATTGTCGATCTATCAGAAAATCCTCATGAGGAGATGACTGCGCAGGTGTCTCAGAATTTCATCGATTCGTCATGGTATACAAACATCATCTACATACTAACGAACCTACAAGCCCTTCCAAATTTAAGTAATACCAAGGCCAGATTTGTAAAGCTCAAAGTCATCAGATTCTTCATCTTGGATAACTCACTATACTAGAAGGACCCTGGAGGGATATTGTTGAGTTGTTTGCTAGAAGATGACGTGAAACAAGCTATCAAAGAATTCCACAAAGGCGAATGCGGAGGACACCACTACTGGAAAACCACTGTGCACAAAATCCTAAGAGCGGGTTACTATTGGCTTACAATCTTCATGGACGTGTACAAAGAAGTTTCCAGTTGCCATGAGTGTTAGATTTTCGATGGATGAAGAAAGATGCAGCCCTTGCCACTAAAGTGTCGATATCAGTCGAAGCACCTTTCATGTAGTGGGGTTTGGATTTCATAGGGGAAATAAATCCACCATCCTCAGCACATCACAAATGGATACTCACAGCCACAAACTACTTCACTAAATGGATAGAAGCTATCCCCATGAAGAAGGCTACCGACACAGTCATCATCCAGTTTCTGGAGACAAACATCTTGTCGAGATTCAAATGCCCTGTCGAGATTCAGATGCCCAAAATTTAGATAAGTTCTATCAGGCTTACAATATAAGCCTGGGGCACTCTACAATGTATTACCCACAAGGAAATGGGTTAGCAGAATCCTCAAATAAAAGCCTGGCTGAGATCATCAAAAGACTCCTGCAAGACAATAAGAAATCTTGGCATAAAAAACTTATCTATGCGTTGTGGGCAGACCGGGTTACCACTAAGAAGTCCATCTCAATGTTGCCTTTTCATATTGTATACAACGCAGACACAATTTTCCCTACCACACTGGGGTGGCCCATCAGGAAGTTGCTGCAGGAAAAGGAGGTCGAGCCAGATGACACGTAGAGGAGAATAAATCAACAGATTCACACACAATAGTTAAGGGAACAGGTATACAATCAATCACAGCTCCACCAGAAGAGGATGAAGAAAACCTTTGACAAACATTCTAAGAAGGAGGAATTTCAGGTAGGGGAGCTGGTGCTAAGATGGGACGCGAGGAATGAAGATAAAGGAAAGAATGAAAAATTCAACCACCTTTGGACGAGTCCATTCAGAGTCAGCACGTATTGCAGGAGCAATGCTTATTTTCTAGAAGGATCAAATGGAGAGTGCCTTGGCTGGGGGATTGTAAACGGAAGGTTCCTCAAACATTATCTGATGAAATAAAATATGTTTAAGTCGTATGTCATTGTAAATAGTCGTTTTATTTTTGTGCCGAGTCAGTATGTCAGCAGAAAATTGAAGCCCGAAGTGAAGGCCCTAAGTTATGTTGAATATTTTAGAAACTGCGTCGATATGTTTAGGTTGTGTTTTTTCTTTCATATTTCAGTGTCACGGAGTCTAAATAAGGCCCAATGGTTAGGCACCTGGTCTACTCTTCTTTTCTACATTGCGGGGAGGATAACATCTCCGTTGGAGCCAACTATTAACGCCGCCATTTTCCTTTCAATTAGAGTCAGTTTTAGTCGAGTTATGGCCCATCTGTCAAAACATGTGAAGTTAGGTACATAAAAACGAAGGGGTCGAAGGTAGCAGGTGGCCAATTGACCCTTGGAGTCAGGAATGGATGTCAAATTCCAAAAATGCATAAATAAGTACGAGTCTGTCCCCAAAAAGTCGGGTCCTGTCAAAAAGGGAGTTTCTACATGCCCCAAGTCAAGGAAAGTTGTTCATAGAAGTCACGTCAGAAAGTGAAGTAACCATTATCAACTCGTTATGAAGGCTGGGAGAATGAAAAATTACGGCGTTCATATCATGTATGCTCTGCAGCCTTTATCGCCTGTACCTTACACGTACGGATGTGCTATGGAAAATCTACAGTTCACTTCTAAACATCTAGTCACCGTGAATTCAATGTTCCTTGGCACGATTCCTCCTTCTACCTGATCTGTTATAAATTCCAAATTCTCTGCACTCATTTTATTCTCAAAATCAGGTTCATGCTCTATCTGTAAATTTTATTGCAAGCCTAGGTTGAGTGAATTCTCTGCCTTGGGCATTTGTTGGATCCACCACGCGCAAGATAAATAATAGTCACGCCATGGATACCTCCCAAAACATAAGAAAGGGTGTGCGAAGTGGAAGAATATCCAGGCCCGAGCTGCAAAGAGACTGGGATTCATTCTCACTCACAACAGGCATCCCCAAGGACACAAAGGGAGTTTTCCCTTTACCCGCAGAAACGATGATATCACACCGCACAGAACTTGGAGCAGAAGGACTTGTGCAGGAAGGAAGGATATTAGAATCCATGTCTCCCCAGCATCAGATACCTCAGAGAAGGGGCAGGCCAAAGAAGAATAAGGAAGCTAGGGAAACCCGAATCCCAAACGAGCCGCGTGCAAGATCGGTTGCTAAAAAATTACTTATGCGCGTTGTTTGGATGGAACATGTTGAAGGTACAAGCCAAGAAAGTGGGACAAGAATGGGGAGGATGGATGTCATGGGTACAAATGATCAAGATCCATCTCAACAGCTAAAGCAAGCGAAGCTAGCTATCGTCGAACTTTACCATGAAAACAGGGAGTTGAGACAACAACTAGCGACAAATACCATTGAAGTGTCAGCAACGCAAGGCCGTGAAGGGAACGTGACGTGGCTCAAAAGATAGCTCAGAGAGGTGCAGGATATAATCGTACAATTGCATGAAGCACAGAGGCTATCAGAAGAAAGGGATGTGAATCATTCCAGAGAATGTGAAGCGACCGAGGAGAAATACCATGCAGCTCTCTCCAGCGAACAGAAGAAAGAAGATTAACTGAGTTCATTCTCATATTCTCAAACATAGAGCAAATATTGACATTTTTGAAGGAGGCATCACCATAAAAGATTTTGTCATTTGGTAATGTCCATGACAATCAGCTCCCACTTGCCGCGCACTCCCCAGTGAATGAGCACGTGAAAGAAATCAAAGTCGTTACAATAGATAGCAGGACTCTGGAAAACACTTGTTTGTTCATATATCTGATCAAAGGAAAGCATTGATACATCACTCTCTCATGATGAAACCTGGTCGATAACCGAAATCCCCGTGGCAGAATACAAGAAGTCAAGATGTAGCCATATGTTTTTGTTGTCTATTTTTGGAAAAGCGTCATGTGAAGAGTCTTTTAATGCAAAACAATCAATTGCCTAGTTTTTAGAGTTATTAGCTAAGAAAGAAGGCCAGCCCAAGAAACACCCTCGCCTATATATTTGATCTTTTCCATGTAAGCCGGGTTGGTTGGAGAAATTAGTATAGACATTGTCTATTGAATGTAGTTTGAATTCGATTGAAATTTAATGCAAAATTCCTGAAGCTTTGATGAAAAGATTCTAATTGTAGCAGCTGGATGTATTGTTTCCTGTCTTTATGTACGTACTTCCTATTTCTTTATTCATATCTTTTTCTTTCTGAATCATAATGAATTTTCGAAACTGGGATTCACCGCGCAGCGCCTCTTATTCGCACCATTTAGAAAAAATGTATTTCCTCTAAAGTTGACTCTGAATTCATTCACAATGGTGATCTGAGTTGCTTCTTGTGTTTTCTCCTCGCCACACACAATGATTTTTCACTGAAGAATGTTTCTCTCTTAGCCTTTATCCTCTCGAGTTCATTCACCGAGACATTTGCTTCTATCGTTTTTCACGAACTGACTCCATAGCCCAAGGTCTTAGTCTCTTGAGCCAAGATAACAAGAACTTATAATTTTGAAGGTGTTAAGTCTAACCGATAACTCAAATCAATATCTTGTACCGAGATAAAGTCTCCCGAGAGAGCGCTCTCTAGGTCCAAAAGGCTAGTTTCAGATCTCAAAGTTGGTTGAAATAGTTTCCTCTTTCGTTCGTTTCTCAGCTGAGCGAAGTTTACAGAGAGCTAACATATTATATCTCTCGTTTCACTTGGGTTTACTTTCCAAAGAATAAGAATCTTGTCTTTGAAAAGTTCAAATAATTTAGATCCTTTATTGAAAAGAAATCTGGCCAACTCCTCAAGTTCATGAGATCAAATAATGGTCATGAGTATGTAAATCGAACTTTTGAAGGATACTTGGTTCAATCAAGTATGGACTAGTAGTGGTTAGTTCCTCATACACCTCAACAAAATGGTGTTGTTGAATGCAAGAATCGAACGTTAGTCAAAATGGCTATATGCATTTTGTTAGCCAAATATTTGCCTCCTCACATTTGGGTTGAAGTTGTCTATTATGAAAACTATCTACTCAATCACATCTTGACTTGAGTTGTTCCTTTGGTGACTCTAGTAGAAATATGGTGTCGAAAGAAGCCATCAGTCAGCCACCTCCACATGTTTGGATGATTTTCCTAGACTCACATTTCCTATGATTGTAGAAATAAGTTGGATGCAAAGAGTCATTCTTGCATCATGATGGGATACTCTGAAGAGTCTAAAGCCGATAGACTATTTGATCCTCTCAAACAAAATATAATTATCAGACATAATGTACAGTTTGATGAGAAATATTATGGCATCAAATTGTTGAATTCCTCTTCTAGATTGTTACAGGATGATCACTTTGATTGTGTTTCTTACTCGGGTTCCCCTATTCTATTTTTTAGTTCTTCGATTGGATAGTCAAACTATCTTCTTGTTTCAACTAGATCATTGACCTCCAAGTCGATTAGTCCATCGATGCTTGTTTCAACTAGTCCACCATCTCCATCAACTTAAATTGTTCTGACTTATGATCAACCTTTTGCAATGAACAACAATTCACCCCTTTATTGTCTACCCAAATGGGTTTCCAAGACAATTGACGTTGTTGGACTTGATGTCGATGATATTTCTTTAGGATGACAAACTCGAAGTCAAAATGAACATGCCAGTGTTGCATTGATGACTCATGTACTTGAAACTTTTGATCTTGTTACTTACTAAAATTCCCAAGGTCAATCTAAATGGGATTAGGCCATGTAGATAGAAATAGATTCTTTGTCGAAGAATCACATTTGGGAATTAGTTCCCCATCCATAAGGAAATAATGTTGTGAAGTGTTTATGGGTCTACATGACCATCTGAAGTTGTTGTTGAGCATCATAAGGACCGCTTGGTTGTGAAAGTGTTTTCTCAACAAGAAGGCATCGACTACACCAAACATTTTCCCTTGTTGCAAAGATGAACTATGTCTGACCAATTCTTTCTCTTTCTACTCGATTTGGATGGCATATCTATCATATGTATGTGAAGAGTTCCTTTCTTCATGGATACATATCGGAATAATTTTTCATGGAACATCCTCCCAGTTTTGTGATAGATTCAAAGCTAGTTTTTCGACTCAATAAGTCTCTCTATGGTTTGAAGAAATCTCCTCGAGCTTGGTCTGCTAAGATCGACAGTTTATTTCTTTGACTTGGTTTCAAACATTGTGAATCTGATCACAACTTATATGTACTCCATACTCATGGAAACACCTTGATTGTTTTTTAATATGTTGATGACCTTTCCATGGCTAGAAATAACATTGATCCCATTCTTATATTGAAGAAGAAACTTGCTGACTCCTTTGACATGAAATATCTTGGTACTCTGCATTATTTTTTGGGTCTTCAAGTATTTTTATTATGTGATGGTCATTTCATTTCTCGGTCTAAATATGTAATGGATATTTTGACACATTTTAATATGGTAGGATGTAAGCATGATGCTACTCCTTTTCAATTTGGAGTAAAGCTAAAAAAAAGTTGTCAAACTCCCAAATTCGATGTTACACTCTATCGACAACTCATCAGTAGTCTCATGTATCTTACTCATAGTGGACCTAATGTTATAGCAATATTTTCCTCACCATTGCTATCTTTCACAGAGGGCCTTTTTCCATTTCTCTATGCATACTTGTCATTCCTTTTTGATGAATCCAGAGAAAAAAATATACATTTTTCCACATATACGCTCCCTATCAGTTATGCAAGATGCGTATACACTCGCTGCTCTTCTATATCCCACGTACATCGGTATTTGTGCCAGAAAATACAAAAATGAAGTCGGGTTTCCATGTCATGATAGAAGATCTTTGATCCTTGGACTTCCACATACTGGAATCATTCTAACTCGGCCCTTCAGTTGCATTATGAAAGCTATAAAAGCACAATTTCGAGCTATGGAAAAGAGGAGAAAGAATTCAACTTTGAGAGCAAAGTTACTCTGGAGAAATTACTTCATATTGAGTCTGCATCCCTTTATCCCTCAAGTCTGAACACAGTGTTCATCCCCCAATACCTTTCCCTGTTGTTGAGAGAACCTCATTGACTCTCTCTTATGAGCTTGCCTTTGGTGGAGGCCCAGTTGGAAGGAACTTGGTTTCTTGGTTTCGAACCGTGCCGACATGGAAGTCTGTAATGTTGTCACTTCTATTGATCAATTATTAATAGAAATACTCGTTTCCCATCCTATTGGTATATTGAAAATGTATGATTATTGTCCATGGGCATGTTTGTAATGTTTATTGATGGATTATGCTATCTAATGTGCTAACCCATTTATATCATCACTATACACTTGCTCTACTCATTTGATAAGAACTTATTGTAGGTATAAAGCTTTGGGTTGAAGTGCTCAACGGTGGAACGCCATCAAACGTTGGATCAAGGTAGGCCTCTTTCTTATCTTGCACATTAGTTTATATAGCATATGTTGGAATTGAGTTGATTTCTGTAGTCATACCTGTCTGTTGTGGTTTACCATTGGCCATAGAGAGTTTTTCCCTCGTAACAGAATTGGCAACTCCACTGGGGATAGATCTTCCTTCTAAGGGTTGAAGTAATTTTTCTTCCTGCACTGCTCTTTTTTCCTTTGTGTTTCTTGTCGTATCACTACTTGACAGATTTTGTTTACTTTGGGTCTGATTTTCAGCCTTCTTGCCTTTGCCTAGCCTTGTTTTAAAGCACGTACGCTCTTTTTTCCCAGACAGTCACATATACACACTTGTTTTCTTACTGTAGGATGTGTATATACGCCCTATTCTCTTGAACAGTCGTGTATACCACTTCCCTTTGCTTGTTTTCTTGGTTTAGTGATTGTTGGGTGAGTTTTGGGGATTGTTGAGCCTTCTTAGGCCTCTGTAGTACCTATTGAGTTTCTCTAGGTTGACAGGAAACCTGTTGGGAGTTGAATTTTTGGGCGTAGTCTTTCTCTTTGTTTTTCATCCTTGTTGTCCTTGAACCCTGGGTTGTTTGCTTGGATGCTTGGTATTCTGCTTGAGTTCTTTCATTTCTACACACTAGAACTTATATATCAGGTTTCTTTACAGTCCATGCATTTTCTCTTTAATATATTGAAAATACAAAAAAAATAGGCATTTTTCATTGGTTAACATTTTTTGTCTTTAAGCCCTTATCATTAGCTTAGTTCATTTAGCAAAAGATTGCATTTTACTTTTGAATTGTAGAGTTGAAATTGAAAATTGCACTGCTTTTATTAGCATATCATTCATTGAAAAGTTAAAGATATACTTTCCATTATATTCATATTCATTTTCTTGTAGAGTCATAACATCATGAGTTACACTTCCATACCTTTTTGAGTAATCACGGCTAATAAAATTTACGCTTTAAACTAAAATTGATTAGTCACGATTTTATTTTTTAGGGTGCACAAACTAGTCTAGGATTTAGTGCCTTGGAATAGGATTTTGTGAGTAAACTTCTCCAAGGAAATTAAATCAACATATGTGTTTGAGACAGGGAATTGAGAATTCCATTGTATAATTGGTAATATCAAGAGGCTCAGCTCACACCGGAGTTAATCACGAGGTCGCGCGAAGTTAGTTGAAGGGATAACCCCTGGATACTCACCTAGTGTCAGAGATATTTCTATGGATTTATTCGTTTTTGGGGATCTTTCTAGTACCGATACCTCTGTGAGAGGCAGTTCTTCCAAAGTTTCGGGCTTTGCTACCCTTCCTATACAGTGGTCCAAACATATGACTACTTGCCTGTGCATCAGTTATATAGTGGTTTATTAGTTTCTTGACTTAGGTATCTCATAGGTTACTTGTAGGGGTTATTCTGCTTGTAACCTAGGTCAGATAGGGGTCAGACAACATACAACCTTTATGGAGGATTACCTCTCCGGGGGGATCTGACCGACTGGTTGTTAAGCCCACGAGGGCCCCTATAACTGATTTTGTTACCTCCAAACTTTAGCAGGGAGTCTCAGGTCCCTTTTGGATGAGACATACCTTGTTTAGCGAGGGAGGCCACTCAACCACTTTAGCCCGTTTGCATGCATATTGGTCGTTTGACTTTTTGGTATTCTTTTTGACTACTAGTTGAACTTAGGAGTCTATTTTGGGTTTCATCATTATGGACAATGGAGTTTCTTTTTCTCCCTCATTCACTGCTACCCACCCCATGATACCTGCTAATTTCATGGGGACGGACCCTTCTGCCTTTTACAATGGTATGCAGAACTACAATGCTCAGTTCGCACCTTGGGTCTCTAACCATTTTTCTGTTGATATGCCTTCCCCCATGCAACCCTCTCCCTGGCCCACATATATGAATGCTAGCATTGGACCTAGGGGCACCATGGCTCTGGTGCCTACTTCTTCGTTTGGTATGATTCGTGTCCCCATGGGAGGTTGGAACCTTCCCCCCTATGGATCCAATACTAGCTATGCTCTTTCAGGAGCCAGTACTAAGATGGGTGCTTATCCCAATTATTACACCCCACCCATGTATCTTTCATCTGCCATGCCAGTTCCTTCGAACACTTTTTCCATGACAGGTCCTCAAGTACCCCAGGGTCTTTCATATGGGGAGAATCAATTTTATGGTTCAGGATACCCTCTTTATGGGACCCCTTCACAAGGGGAAAACATATATCCTCACTCAAATAATCCTTATCCTACCTTGGTCTCTTCACATACCTTAGTGACGATGCCCATCCAAACCTCTTCAGACCATTTTGGCGTGAACCAACACTTTTCTGGGCTAAGGCAAGAGGTACACCAAGATCCTGCCTAGCTTGCAATTTTTCAGAATCAATCTTTCCTCAGACCATGGAATCAAATACCATAATCTATCGCTAGTCTAGTCACTATCAGTCATACTGGTGCTCCATCACCAACCTCTGCCAGTCATGTGGGAGATGGGTCAACTTTTTCTACAAATTATGTCGACAGCTTGCCCCCAACCTCTACTAGTTATGTTGGGGGCACCATTCTTTTTACCCCAAATCATAGCCGTGTCACGTCTCCTGCCTTTATTCATCATACATGAGATGACTCTCTTTCCCCTGCCAGTTACATCGAGAATCCTAGATGTCTCAGATGTAAAACAAAATTCCTTTGCAGGACTTGTGAAGGAAGTCACCTTACTCGTTTGTGCACGGTTACTGCAAGGATACCATAAGCGTGGGGCTCACCCAAAAGCCTTTCGGATTCTAAAGCCTCCATGGTTTCTCCTCACACCACTTCTCCTTTGATTGTCTCGATGGTTCCATCGACGTAATTTTCTCCCGACCTCACCCCCTTTTTCAAGGGGGGGGCATCTCTTTCCCCCGTTACTATGCATCCTCTTCAACCTATAATTGAATAATTGTCAACACCAGTGCAATCTCTGGTCAACCCTACTCTCCCTGAAGAGAATGATGCACCCTTCATTCATGTCATCAACATTTCAAATCCTCCCCCTTTTGAACGAGAGATATTTATTCTTTCCCAAAACATTCTTCCTCCAAGTCCTGACGAAGTTCCCTTTGATTGGAACGATCTAATGGGTCATCCCATTCCCCCACCTATGTATTTTCCATTAAGAGACATTATTCGAACCATCACGAAGACTATAACCTCTGTTAGCACTTTCTCCTCCTCAACTTGGAGAGCCTTGGGTTTTCCCAAGATTTTGTCAACAATCCGTGAGATACGAACTTTCCATAGAAGACCGAGACGGGAGCCTTGGCCTCCCCCTTTACATGTTGATTAAGACAGAAAAATGAGTCTTAATTAATCTCTTTTCCGACTCGTCTAAAAAATCGAAAATATTTCCGAGTGATTTGTCCCTTTCACACTCGCTAAAATTGGATTTGAAAGGTCATGAGTCTTAGTTAATCTCTTTTCCGACTCGTTATCAAAAATAGAAAAGATTGCCAAGTGAACTTGTCTTTTTCACACTCATAAATTGGATTTGAAAAGACGTATATTTGGCACAAGTTTACCCCTTTTTTACACCAAGTAGACTAAAAGACATAAAAAATGACTTTTTTTGGTGTTAAGTTGTGATTGCATATCATGCCCTTGCTTGTAGTATTGAGGCTTTATCCAGTTCTTGCTTTGCGTTATAAACCGTTGCCTAAGCAGTTTTTGCATCCTCAACCAAGTAGATCCTTTTTTATATCCTTCGCAATTTGAAACCCTATACCCTGGAGGGAACATCACCCCGATTGTCCATCTCCCGCATGCATTCCCCTGCATTGAGCATAGGTATGTTCCACTGCTGGAACTAGTTTTGCTTACTTGCGACACTCGTTCCCTCCTCTGTATCATAGCATTCATTTGTTATGAAAAAACAAAAAAAAATGGGTGGGAAGGGAGTACTATATTGTAATTGGTAGCAGTCAAGTCTCCTTTTAACAGAGCACAAAGTTATTGAGTCCTTGCGTCATCATAATTTTGGGTTTAGCATGGCCTTAGGAAGATGATCTAGTCACAAAGTTTTCTCTACCGACTGGTTACTCTTCCAGTCCCTATAGAGAACATTATTGATGCCTCATGCATCTAATAGTCACATCATTGAGTCTATGATGTCGGAGTCCACCATGTCTCATGCTCTTATTCAAAGGAATTCTATCAACCTACGTCAGCCACTCCTCAGAAATCTTGACTTTGCATGTCGGCCATACCCTCAGTTTGTCTTAGAATCACATAATACTATGGTCTTATTATGCACCCTGGCCCTACTTTCATCATTGGTAGGTCACCTTGAACCCAACAATCGACACTTCATCATTGGTCATTGACTGGGTGGTTTCCCTTGTGTTCGATAGCAAGACATCTATTCACACTTTGGGATTCCTGTAGTGTCTTGGTTTTCATTAGCCTTATTGGCAGTTTCCTCGCCTTTGTCAGCAGTTTTCATCATTGGCTACTATTCAGAGGGTCTTTTTCGTATACCGCTTGCACTTGGTACACGCGAAAGACGCACAGGGTCGTTGGTTCGTGAACATGTTCTTTGTCCAATCTCCACCAAATCATGAAGCTCCTGCTTTGTTCCTCATGTTGATCAATGAGAGATGCCTTAATTCTCTCCTTTCAACGGGTCTCTTTCCATTGAATTTATCTCATTTATTCTGGATATGAGACCTAGAGTTCATGAGTGCCTTGAGGCTTGCAGTCATTAGCGGCAGTCTCTCCCGCCATTGATAGAAGGGAATACATCAATATCTCCTGATCAATGGATTTCTCAAGTGTTCGACACCAAATCCTTTATTCGCACTTGTAGAAATGTACTCGGTGCCTTGATACCTACTTTCATTATTGGTAGGTTGTCTCGCGTTTTCTAACGGTATACCTCAATGACTGGTAATCAAACGATGTCTAATCATGTTGGACCTGAACTCGTTTTTTCACATGATGTAGTCTTGCACCTTGGTGGATTGTGTAGAAGACTTGAAGATATCACTACGTGGCCGCAACTTTCCTGAGTTGTTGCTTCTCTTTCATTGGACCAACACCTGTTTGACTTTAGTGATCATGGGAGATAATATTATACTTCATGGTATACAAATATCTTCAGATTGATTTTGAGACTGGTTTCACTGGGCCTTGTTCGTGATTATGACAGCTTTTGTCATACAACTGCATTCATATTTGCCTATTCATGGCTATGAACACTTGTTTGTTATATTTTCCACATGGATCTGCATTATATTCTTAGCAGCCATGTATGCAAACTAAGTACATAATGTGTTAAGAAATTGAGTTCGTCCACCTGGTTCTCTACCACTCCACTTCTGGGTTATTTATAATGTATTTCAGCCATCGTAGATACTCCTCTAATCTCACACATTAGAGAGCATTTTTTATAGCTAGATTTGCCTCACCATTACTATCTTGCACAAAGCACCTTTTTCCATTTCCCTATGCAGACTTGTCATCCCATTTTGATGAATCCAGAGCCAAAAATATACATTTTCCCACATATATGCTCCATGTCAGTTATGCAAGATGTGTATACACTGGCTACTCCACTACATCCCACGTACATCGGGATTTGTGCCAAAAAATACAAAAATGAAGTTGGGTTTCCATGTCATGACAGAAGATATTTGATCTCTGGCCTTCCACATTGAAAACGTTCTGACTCGGACCTTCAGTTGCATTCTGAAGGATATAAAATCACAATTTCGAGCTATGGAAAAGAGGATAAAGCATTCAACTTTGAGAGCAAAGTTACTCTAGATAAATTACTTCATATTGAGTCTGCATCCCTTTATCCCTCAAGTCTGAACACAGTGTTCAGCCCCTAAGCTCTTTCCCTATTGTTGAGAGAACCTCATTGACTCTCTCTTGTGAGCTTGCCTTTGGTGGAGGCCCAGTTGGAAGGAACTTGGTTTCCTGGTTTCGAACCGTGCCGACACAAAAGTCTGTCATGTTGTCACTTCTACTGATCAATTATTAATAGAAATACTCCTTTCCCTTCCTATTGGTATATTGAAAATGTATGATTATTGTCCATGGGCATGTTTGTAATGTTTATTGATGGATTATGCTATCTAATGTGCTAACCCCTTTATATCATCACTATATACTTTCTCTGCTCATTTGTTAAGAACTTATTGCAGGTATAAAGCTTTGGGTTGAAGTGCTCAACGATGGAACACCATCAAACGTTGGATCGAGGTAGGCCTCTTTCTTATCTTGCACATTAGTTTATATAGCATATGTTGGAATTGAGTTGATTTATGAAGTCATACATGTCTATTGTGGTTTACCCTTGGCCATAGAAAGTTTTTCCCTAGTAACACTTGACATTTCCTTTGTTGTTAGTGTGTCTTCTTGGTTTCTGCAAGACCCCAAAGAAAGCCACTGGAAATCAATCAAATGAATTGTCTGATATCTCAAGGGTACCACTCATTTTGGTATCAAGTATTTTCGAAGTTCTGATTTGTTGATCGACTTCACCAACTCTGACTGGGATAGAGACAATGATGATTGAAATTTCACTTCTAGCTATGTGTTTTCCTTCAACACTAGATTGTTGGTTTGGCCATGTAAGAAACAAAAGGAAAACTCCTTGTCGACTACATAAATACAATATCGACGCATCATTCATGCAAGTACAAAGGCAGTCTAGATTCTCTAACTTTGGGGTGAACTTGGATTTCCTGTTCAAACCTCAACTACAATCTACTATGACAATCAGAGTTCCATTCAAGTTGCTAACAAACCTATTTCCCACAGTAATATGAAGCATTTTGAACTCAATGCTCACTATTTTATATAGTTGGTTCATGAGAATATTGTCTCTCTTGTCTATTGAAAAACTATGATCTGGTAGCAAGTATCTTCACTAAACCTTTATCTAAAGCTAGATTTATCAAGCTTTGTATGATGCTTGGGCTTCAGGAAACTGCAATTATGGGAGGTTTTCCTATTGGTATAATTTCACCTCTTGAATCTCCATATTTGTGTGTTGATGGGGGGGGGTGTTGGAACATCAAGTTTTGATGGTACATCCCACTTCTACTGGAAACAATCGATCATGTGGTTGACCTACATCTAGAAACAGACAACTAGGTGATTGACCATATATCTACATCATTCGATCGAGTAGTCGACAAGCCTATGGTCAAATAGTTGGCCAACACTCAAATATGGTGGGTCAATGGATTGACCAACCAAGCAATCGAATACAATTTGGATGCATCCTTGTCGAGCTGACTTGAGAATGTGGATTTAATGAAGTCAACTTTAACCATCGACGGTTATATGTGGACAAGATCCTCTTGATTTTAAGGAAGTTGGTTAGATATTGAAGCTATAAATAGTAGACCCGATGGGTCATTATCATCATGTCATATTATTGTTTTGTACAAGATGTCCAACATGCATTGTGATTTTCTAATCACAATGCGTTGTGCTTAAGTGTTGTAACGGTGTATTTAGGCACTACCTTTTGTCTTCGAAAAATGATTTCTCTTTTATTATCTACAGTTCTATTTTTTTTGTTTTATATCATGTCACACCAAATCCCAAAAACAAAAAAGCAATGTTATTTGAAGGACAATCTCATGTGTGATGCTTCTTCCTACATCTAGGACATAAAATTGATAAAATCACATTCTCTTCCTCTTGTTTCCCTTTAATATTCAATGTATCCAATTGTGACCTAAGATTCCCAAGAATATCAATCTTAAAATTTTCTAACAAATTTCCTAATTCTACCCTAGTTACTCCTCATGTTGTTGATTTTGTGACTCTAGAAAGAACATCTCATGGTTCCTTACCCTATTTTACTTTGCTTCAAGAATAATTTCTGCACAAATCACAAATCCTTTCAAAGGAAAAATGAGATACATCTCTAGATCCCATTAGATTTAGAAAATCAATAAATTCATCTTTAATTCCTCCTAAGAAAATATTTTTAATAATATCCATATCTAATTTTCTATGCTTAGATATATGAATATTATACAAAAATATTTCTAAATAATCTTCTAAATTTTCATCATCTCTCTGTGTCATCTCAAAAATATCCTCTCTTAGATTTTACCTTTATAATATGCTGGATACTTCTTAAGAAATATCTTACACATTTTATCCCAATGTGCAATAGTGTGTTCTCCTAAACCCATGAACCATCTTAAAGCAACTCCTTTAAGAGTGGAAGGGAATAATCTAAGCTTTTGTGCATCACTCGATTAATCATAACTATGCCATAGAATATCGAATTCGAAAATAAAGGCATCRGGATATTCAATTACTATTMTGTGGAAGTTTRGAAAAGTTGAGGATGGAATGTTCTTCATTTTGASCTCAGTGGTTGTATCCACAATAGGAAATCCAAAYGTGACTTCCCCTTCTTCTACATTGTATGTTGCATCTTCATTTTTGTGGTCTAAMATTTCTCTTTCCCAAAAGATTGAATATTGATTAATCCACTCRTCTGATCCTACAAKTGGCTCACTTGGCTCCCCAAGTATTGATGMTTCATTTGTATGATCAAYTGGAAAATTAGCAATCTATTCAATCACAATTGTTTGTGGTGTTGATTTTTCTATATGAGATAATATGAGATATCGATATGTTATTACAATGATGAGTGTTCCATATATAGAGAACATATGGTGACCATCCATGAAAGCATGTGTCCCTTGGATAATAAATAACTTCGTGTTTATTATATATATTATATAAATACTTATTAATCTAGGAGAACGTCTTCCCGATGTTTCCCAAACATCAACACTCCCTCTCAGTGAGGGAGACATTCTACATCATGCCAAGATTTTATTTGAAGTATACAAACTTCTTCCTAGACTCATGACACTTGTCTATCAGTCCTTGGAGATGTCTTTCTCCCACCTGAACTGAGGGGAAACTCCCTCTGTGGCTCTCCCTCTGAGCCAACTAACTCTCTATGAGATATTCTCATGTTTTTCAATGGTCTTCCTGGACTTTCATAATCTTCTTCTCTTATAAGAAAGGATGTCTAGAAGAAATTTCCTCTCGCAGCTACCAAAACATCAACACTCCCTCTTATCTAGGGAGGTATCTTTCCACGATGTCTTCATCTAGTAGTCCACTGACAATTGTGCAATCAACTAGTAGCACACAACTGCTACCATACCATTGGTAGCTCAAATCATCTGTCATAGTCTCTGTGATCAAACAGTAGCACACAACTACTATAATGTCATCCAATAGAACACGATTGTTGTCAAGTCATAGCAGTACACAACTACTGTCCAGTGATACACAATCACTGCCAGTGGTACACAACCACTGTCAACAGTATACAACCATCACTCGTAGTACACAATTACTATCCCGTTACACATACTCACCACCAATGGTACACAACCACTATAGTTGTGCATCAACGCTCTAGGCCATACTTCATCTGAATAATCATGCATGATGCTTGAATAAGTTAGGTGTTGAAACCTGCGCACTCAAATGAGTGTCCCGCACTTGTCACGCACTCAACGGAGTGTCTCGTGACTATAAGGACCATTCTTCCTAATCAAGTCACCATTTGCGCCACAGGAAGAATGTTAGTTCTTCCAGATGTTGAAAGCCACACCATGGGCTATAGGGACCATTCTTCTAATCAGGTCACTACATGTGCCATAGAAGAATGTCAATCCCAGACCATTTTCTCTAATCAGGTCACCATATGTGCCATAGAGAAAATTCCAATCCTATACCAACCTCCCTAATTAGGTCACCATATGTGCCATAGGGGGAGGAGCATTCATATTGATTAGGTAACCATCTATGCCACAGGAGAATGTCAGTCCTAGACCATTTTCCGTAGAAAATGTCAGTCCATGATACATCAACAATCTGTCCAACTTGGACCATCCTCCATAGGGAGAATGTCAGTCCAACATCACATTGATTATCCATGATGCAAGGATATCGACACTCCCTCTCAACCAAGGTAGTAATCTCCACAAGCCCCAACTTGTCCCTGAAGTATACAGACTTTCTCTTGAACAAGGGCTACATCAAAATATCAACTATTTGATCATAGGTAGAGATGTATTGGAGCTTTACTTCTCCCTTTTGGAAGATATCAACACTGTCTTGGAAAATTTTCACCAACTTGATCACTATCTATAACACAAGGAGAATGACTGTCCATGATGTAATTATATCAACATTCCTTCTCAATGAGGGAAGACATTCACATCAATAGAGCGGTTCACCAACTAGCCAACTCAATGCTGGTAAACATTTGTTAGATTCCCTAAATGTCAGCAATCTTCTCATCCTTGTGCTAAATCCTGGATGCTTCATCTACACCATGTCTCGGATGAAGTCCCACGAGAAGTATTTGAGGCCTCACTACTTCCATGACTCGCGTCACAAATTGTAATATACTCTACCTTTGTAGTACTAAGTGCTATAGAGGTTTTCTTCCACGACCTGACTGGGTTTGAGCTGAAGCAACACCCTTTGGTTCCCTTTCTATCAACTACACTTTTTTCCTTGTCAAAATTGTATATCTCTACAACCTCTCTTCCTCTCCTGAGACATATCCAACTGTACCAAACTGGTACACCTTCTCTACTGCAACTCAATCTGCTCAATCACGAGATGGCTCAGGGTGCTTACTACAAAGCACTATCTGGCTCTCTTCTTGAGAGTAGTTCCTCCATTATCTTTGCAGCTACCCCCTCTAGGATTTTGTAACTGCTAAACACTGAGATCGAGAGTAGCTTCTCTACTCTATCAACAACTTCCCTCCTTTGGGATTCTCTCTGTGGAACTGGCACCTCCACTCTCTCTTTGCAACTACTTCCTCTACAACTGCTTTATCTGGAACTGAGAGTGGCTCAACAACTACTCCCTTTGGAGCTGGAGGTGACTCCTCCTCTATCTCGTCTCCCTCTGACACTAAAGATAGCTCTTCCTCCTTATCTGGAGGTAACTCGATCTCTTCTCCCTCTAGATGTAGTATCGCCTCCCTCTCAAGGAGTGCCTCTACATACACTGGAACTGCTGCCACACCTACTTCCTCAACATCTCATGGCTCGAATCATGTACTGGGACTACTATACTTTCTCCCTCTGAGTCTCATAATGTGTTTTCCTCCTCTACTAGATCTATCACCATAGTTGTGCTACAGTCGATCTTAACTGGCTATATCCATGATCACTGGAATTGTCCCTTCTATATGGTATGATCCCATCCTGGAGGTATACTACTCCTAGAGATTTCCTATCCATGAGCATCATGTGTCCTATGCATCAAAAATTTTGAAAATATTACAGGCTTTGAACTCCATTAGGTTGCCACCTATTCCTCTGTAAGGTGTAGTCTCCCAATTGGATCTAACCCGAACTATCTCGGTAAGCAGTCCTGAGATACTTATCTTGCAACCTGAGTGAGGCATAGTTTATTTTATCCACATCGAACTATTTGAACAACCATCAGTATCACTATGAGTTGAACGTGCACTAGATTCCCCTTCTAAATATACAAATGCCTCTAATGCACCTCTAATATCTAAAGAGTCATCATTATCATTTGTTTGATGAATACAAATAATTTTTGATGACTAATTAAAAAATCTAATAAAATTAAACTACTGTTGTTTCCTGATAAGAGATGCAAAGCAATACTGTCGGAAACATAACATCTTGTACCATCGAAGTTATTGTTTCCACCCTTGACTGAATCCGACTAAAAAAATTAAAAATTCCTTATCCAGGAGATCAGATAGATAAGAGAAGTTTATGAAATTGAATCACGTCCCTTCGCTTATTGCAGCGTTTATGTAATCCCAATGGAGAATTTCAATAGACGGATGAAGTAGACGCGGAATGTGGGAATTCTGCTTTTGATCTATGTTAACACAAGAATCGAGAAATAGCCCAAAGACACCCAGAACGGTGATAGAGGAAGCCGATACGTAGACATTCCTTGTCATCCCCATCGAGTATTGAACTGTGCAGGTACAACTAGGTCTGAACTCTGGTGCTGAAAATCAATCTTGTACCTAGAGTGCCACGAATTGGAGAGAGATGGTTGCCTAAAATCACTGTATCAACAATACTATGTTGTGAATCTGAGGATCGTTGATTGAATTGAACGGTCATTTTCCTGCCCAATCCGTTATTTTATATATAAATTCCTTTCTTTGGACATTCAAACATGCTCACACTTTATTTCTAAACTGAATCTAACACATAATGATACCCACGATGATCCCAACAATCTGACCTTCCTCACGTGGGTAAGAAGTTATCCTTATTCGAATTGCTATACACAGATCGGGATCTAAAATTTTGCAGCGCGGAGAGGATGGCGTTCTCTACTCCGACAATCCCCTTTAGCAAATTCGCAGCGGTATTTAAAAAAAAAAAACTTGTATGTCTACCTCCTCTTAACTGGAAGCAGTAGCTTCCTATTCTTCCACGCAACAGATATGAGTAGCTTCATATTCTTCCACGCAACAGATATGATCAGCTCTCAAAGCTTTCCCATGCTCTTGGGCTTTTCCGTGAGGGAGTCAAGCCCAGTTTTGCTAAGATATCATAAAATTATATAACTATTTGTTAATCTAGGAGAATGTTTTCCCGATGTTGCTCAAACATCAACATGTGATCCCCTCTTGTCCAATCTTCCTGCTACAGATGTTTCTTTTGATTTTTCTTGGACTTTTGAATTCTTCATACCAAAGTGTTAGTAGATGGGAGATTATATCAGGGCTTGAGCAATGGAAGGTGCTCTTCATGTTCCTCTAATGAACCTACCTCTTGTATCTCTAATTCTATAGATATAGTATTCACATGAAAAATATTTATAGAGACTCACTACAGTGAAGTAGGTTCTTACCTCTTGTCTTATCATCTCTACTCCTCCAAGTATAAAATATAAAATATCTATACTAAAGAAATCAAATACAAATTTTTGTTGTTGTTTATTTGATTATGTAATTTTTTTACTATTTGATTATGTAACTTTATTTATAACCATATGAATAGCTAACATATAATTATTTTCTCATATTATGAAGTAGAATGACATTTAACTCTCTGTCATTATTTTGGTTTTATACAATACTTATTTAACTTTGGTTTATTAATATTCATAGGGACTTAGTCTATTTTTTGTAAATTTTGTAATTATTTATTTTTTCTAATTTGTTTGAATCATATATATATATATATATATATATATATATATATATATATATATATATATATATATATATATATATATATATATATATATATATATATATTCACGTTTTATTTCTCATATAATCTACAACATAATCACTAATTTGAAATTGTACTTAGCATGATTCACTTTATTGAGCTTGTTTAATTCAACTAAACCAAGAGTAACATAACTCAAACTAGCTCCTGGGTCAACTAATATGGAAATGTGGTTATCATGAATTTTACCTTCAACCTCCACGATAGTGTATTGATGATCAACTTGCCTACCATCCATGGCTACATTAATTATGTGCATGCTTTTGCCCATATCTCCTAGTATCGAAGCTTCTTGTAGGTTATGGACTGAAATTCTTACCATGCAAATTAAGCATGGATAATTTCTCCTCAAGTGAGGTTCTCCACACTCCCAAAACTTCAATGGTTCTTTGGGGTTGTCCCCAACTTTCTTGACTACTAGGTTAATTGGTTTACCCCCCCCTTGAGTGCTCTAGATGTTTGAATGATATTCCTTCTTTTGGAAATTGTTTACCATATTATGGAAAGGGGTTGGTTGGAAGCCTTTCTTTTGTTGATTCATTCTTTCCTATTTCTTTTCCTTCCATGCATTGGGAATTTCATACCTATGTTTGTACTAATCATAGCACATTCCATCCTTTCTAAAAACTTCATTTAAAGACTTGGGATTGTCAAATTCAATTATTTCTTTGTACAACTATGGTAGACATCTTAAGAATCATTGTATATTTACTTTGTCTTCCTTGATGTATGGTACAAATCTCAATAGTTCTAGAAATTTATTTACCATCTCATCGATAGTCATTTTTCCAAGTATTAGCTCATAAAATTCCTTATTTTTTCTTTCGTAATAGATTTCTGACAAATATTTCTTCTTGAAATATTTTTTAAAATCTAACCATTCCATTTGTTTCTCTTTCAATCCCTTAGCCAATTTCAGGTCTTGCCACCAGATACTTTCTTTTCCCTTCAAGTTGTAGATGGTGATTCTAAATTTCATATTACTAGAGTAGTTGTAAATATGGAAGTATTTCTTTATATCTAGTAGCCATGCTTCATCCTCTTCACCTGTCCTTGATTCTCCATCAAAGGTGGATGGTTTTATTTTCTTAAATTCACCTTCTAGGTGATCTACTTGTTTTCTTTTTCTTCGTGTAGTTGTTTTGTTTCCTGTCATGGGCGTGTCTTCGAAAGAACTATCCTCATTTTTTTTTTTCATGACCAGAATTTTTAGAGGACCTTTTGCTGACTTCTTCTTCCTTGTCATTGTCCTTTGGGATCCTCTTTGTTACTATATTGCATAGTGACATTTCATTTATCTCTAACTGGTCTTCCTGTTCCTTTTTTAGCTTTTCATTATCTTCTTTAAACACTTGTAATTCCACGATGATTTTCTTCATTGTTTCCAAAACCTGGGTGGTTGAACTTCCTTCGTTGTTATTCCCTGGTTCTTTAGGAAGTCCTTGATTTGAATTCTCTTCAGGTCTGATTTCTTCTTCATTCTGTGTTGACATTATCACAACAGACCAACAATTTTTATGTTTGTAACAGTGAACATATTTGTTAGTTTTCCTTCAATAGAAATAAAATAATTAAAATAATTTTGGCCTTGTCGTGAGGTCCAAGTGTTGTAACCTTCATCTCTAATACCATATGTAACGTACCCCAAATTTCCCAAAAAAAAAAATTGTTAGGGGACATTAAAGTTCCTTTAATCTCCAACATTGTTTGCAACACAAAGATAATCCATTAAATATATATTATTCCTTTAATGTATGCGTAGAAGTTTTACTTCTTTGTCATTATCCCTCTTAAAGGCCAAAGGAGATTCAAACTCCACTTGTCTCTTACTTTTATATTTCATTATAGTGTCATTATTAGATTATGAATCACACACTTATTTCTATTAAAGAGTTGGTGACCATGACCGTCATATCGCTTAGAAAATCCACTAAGTCTATGTCAAGACATGATATCCACATTAGATCGCATAATAGACTATCATTAATCATATATTGTCCACTTCTACATAATCTCCTAGCTCCGATAAACAACATAGACTATAGACTATAGACTATCATATAGACTATCAATAACATTATATTGTTTATCATATAGGTTATCATATAGATACCATAACCGTATGTCATTTATCATATAGACTATCCATAACAACATATGAATTTAGCATAGTGTAGCGAAATATTTAAACAAGAGGTGAGAACGATATACCTATGCTAAAACATTGGTAACCCTACCCGACTATTAACATAGTTTCATCATTCTAGGGTTAACGCTAGGATAAAACATGACTCAACAATTAAGTGGTTTGAAAACCGGTTTATGGTGGATGACAGGTTGGGTATGAGCTTACTCCATGCTAGCCTATAGGAATTTACTCCTGGCCTAGTCCATTAATGGTGAAGCATGTCCCGTACCTTCAAGAATTGACACTTAGTCGAAAATACCCAAAGTACACTCGCCACCTCCCTCGACTTCACATGGAAGTGATACGGATGCGTAACATCCACTTTTATTCCTCTAGCGAGGACCTCGAGGTAAAATTTATTCATCGTTCTGCCCCCCTTTAGTCCTATAACACAAGTTTGTCTCTACGATGTAATACGACTGGTGTGTTTGGTGAGGTTTGGCTATGGTGAGTGATGGAAAGAGGCAACGCATACCCGGGGCTCTCTATGTGCAAAGGTGAGTAAATGATTTCGTTGCTTATGTTCTTTGTGAGAGGTATTTTGTAATGTATTCTTTGTTTAGTGAAAATGTAATTAGTTGAGAGATCAAAGTAACAGACCTCATATTTTTTATTCTTTGTTTGAGGGTTATTGTGTTTTCCTCTCAGTTGGTTGTTAGTATTCAAGCCTATACTTGTTACGGTCCTTTCCCATCATATCATGGCCTGAATCATTTTAAAAGTTAAACCCTGGTCTTTCGCGTTTCACCATTATAACACTGTTATTCCTATACTCTGGAATTCGTCCAAAGATCCCAAGACTTGCTATGTTTATTGCTATTATCCAGACTTGTCTGTTGTTAAAAATCCGTAGGAAATTTCGTAATTTACATTCTGTGTAAACATATGGAAATATTAACCCTCTGTGGGAAATTTCGTAATTTACATTTTGGGTATATATATATATATATAGCAATATTAACACTCTGTGGAAAATTTTGTAATTTACATTCTGTGTAAATATATGGAAATATTAACACTCTGTGGGAAATTTTGTAATTTACATTCTGTGTAAATATATGGCCAATTAATAGGATCTTATTAGTGTGAAACAACACACTTGTTTGTATCCTCTGGATTGTAATAATTTTCCTCTGCTGAGAAGAATCGTGGTTTGTTCCCGCAACCACCTCGACAACATCCTTCACTTGATATCTCGTCTGATATAGTTATAAAATCGTTTACAAAAAGCCTTGCTTGTGTCGACTACTCTACATTAACAAAGAGAGGGTATCCTTGTTTAATCAACTATTGAATGTATGTGGAATGGAAATGTAGGGTTCGAACATGTTTTGCATAGTTAGGCTTTAACCTATGTATTTGGTTCTTACTGTAAATTTCCATGCACTTAGAATTTTGTATTTTCCTTCCTTTAATGCTATTTAATTTTAAAGATCTATTGTGAATATACACAGGTCTCATCTTATGCACCTCTTATGAATTTTTATTAATTTAATACTTCCCTCACTGTGATCGTTACCCAAATTGGAAACTCCACTGTGCAATTTTGGGAGAATTAAATGGTAGTCTTTGTTTAAACGTTGACTTTTCCACAGTCAAGTCCTTCCATTTATTGGTCCTCTACATAGGGTTTGGAGAATTATTATTATGTGCTTCCTGTAATCTATGCACGGTCTATTTCGATGATAATTGCTTACTGTCATTTTCTCTGTTTTATAAGTGAAGTTCTATGCACGGATATATGAAATTAATGATGGGCCCTTTTCCATTTTGTGAGGGTACCCATCAGTCAGTTTTGGGTCCACTCCTCCTCCTCCTGGATCGTGGAAAGATTTTTGCACAGGGAGCAAGAGGTGATCTGGTTTTCGTCAGAGCTCAAGCTAAGTTTTTGTTCTTGGATTGTTCTATTGTTTGATTTTCATAGCATTAAAATGCTAGTACAGTTACTAAACCCTCATTTACTTCTTTTTTAGGGTGTGCAAGTCGATGTAATCGATTGAAGGAAGCATCTATCCTTGAAAGGTATTCAAATTACATGTCCTTCCTTACCCAATCTATGCATGCATTAAATTCGGTTACATATAGATTCTGTGTATATTTTCTTAGAGCTTTGTTTACAATACATGAGGTTGTGGAGTTTTGGTCTACGGTACTCCAACTGTATTATTTTGAACAAGATTCATTTGAATATGAAAACTACTTTTACCATACACTTTGTATTCTACCAAATTACTATCTTTCTTGAGGTAATAAAGAATGTATTCAGACTGTTATTCCTTCTATCTATTCTCTGTGGTATTTGTGTATGTATATATTTAAATATCAATTCAATATATATATTCAATGGTCAATAGGAACATAAAATTAGTTCTACCATTTCTTTATGTATGAGCACATGTATATATATAGTTAAATATATATGTACAACCATATTCAATGTCCAATAGGAACATAAAAATAGTTTTGCTATTTCTTTATGTATGAGCACACACACACACACACACACACACACACATATGTACAACCATCACATTTCAAATAAAAATATTTCCAGTATCGTTTAACTATGATAAGCCATAGTAAAACATGATCATACAGTCCCTTAAGAATTGATTTTGTTTATGTATACAATTCAACATATTCCTAACAAATGATAACCATAAATATAACATTGACCAAGAATACAAGTTGAGATACATATCTAAAACTAGATGTTGGAATACAAATGGAACAACCATGTTCCACCCAACCATAGAACAGAACAACCAAGTTCACTTGTCCTACTCATTCCCTAGCCTGACCATGAGTCCATAAAGGCAAACTGAATGATCCTCCTTAGCTATAGTCACCATCCACAGATCAGAAAATCCTTTTCCTCACACAAACAGTTCTCATAACAACAAATAGTTTCTTTTTCCCAACATACTAAGTAGCATTGTGCCTCCTCCATATGTTGTTAAATATCCATCCTTGTGCCTAGATCTTTCCTTCCTTCCTTGGGAAATTCACAACTTTACAAATCCTTGATTTTTAGGGGCTGCTAGTGGTCAAATTCCACATCTTCCACTTCTAAAAATCAACCTTGAGGTAACTCAAACCTGTTCCCCACTCATGGAGTCATGGTCAACTATTTTTAACCTGGTTGTTCAATTTGTCTTCCAACATTTAATTTATTAAAAGTTTGTCTTACACATGTGTCAAATAAAAGAGGACAGTTGGGCAAGTCAAATATTTTCCCAACAGTCATCAAATAATTAATTACAACAATCAAAATTCCAAATTTGGATTTGACATAAATGGTAAAT
>ML783544.1:87625-101371 GCA_009831015.1 Picea engelmannii | reverse complement strand
GAAAATGTCTCCTTGGTATATATAGGAGACTAGGAGGTATAATTACAACTAATGGCCTAAAGCCGACATAAATAAAATAACATTACTAATATAATATGCCCCAATTAAGGGGTAATGAGCCAATATTAGGGCTTAACATTGTTTCACTTGGGTTTACTTTCCAAAGAATAAGAATCTTGTCTTTGAAAAGTTCAAATAATTTAGATCCTTTATTGAAAAGAAATATGGCCAACTCCTCAAGTTCCTGAGATTAGATAATGGTCATGAGTATGTAAATCGAACTTTTGAAGAATACTTGGTTCGATCAAGTATGGACTAGCAGTGGTTAGTTCCTCATACACATCAACAAAATGGTGTTGTTGAATGCAAGAATCGAACGTTAGTCGAAATGGCTATATGCATTTTGTTAGCCAAATATTTGCCTCCTCACATTTGGGCTGAAGTTGTCTATTATGAAAACTATCTACTCAATCACATCTCAACTTGAGTTGTTCCTTTGGTGACTCCAGTAGAAATATGGTGTCGAAAGAAGCCCTCAGTCAGCCACCTCCATGTGTTTGGATGATTTTCCTAGACTCACATTTCCTATGATTGCATAAATAAGTTGGATGCAAAGAGTCATTCTTGCATCATGATGGGATACTCTGAAGAGTCTAAAGCCTATAGACTGTTTGATCCTCTCAAACAAAAAATAATTATCAAACATAATGTACGGTTTGATGAGAAATATTATGGCATCAAATTGTTGAATTCATCTTCTAGATTGTTACAGGATGATCACTTTGATTGTGTTTCTTACTCGGGTTCCCCTATTCTATTTTTTGGTTCTTCAATTGGATAGTCAAACTATCTTCTTGTTTCGACTATTGGTATATTGCAAATGTATCATTATTTTCCATGGGCATGTTTGTAATGTTTATTGATGGATTATGCTATCTAATGTGCTAACCCCTTTATATCATCACTATATACTTGCTCTACTCATTTGTTAAGAATTTATTGTAGGTATAAAGATTTGGGTTGAAGTGCTCAACGATGGAACACCATCAAACCTTGGATCGAGGTAGGCCTCTTTCTTATCTTGCACATTAGTTTATATAACATATGTTGGAATTGAGTTGATTTCTGTAGTCATACCTGTCTGTTGTGGTTTACCCTTGGCCATAGAGAGTTTTTCCCTCGTAACAGAATTGGTGACTCCACTGGGGATAGATCTTCCTTCTAAGGGTTGAAGTACTTTTTCTTCCTGCATTGCTCTTTTTTCCTTTATGTTTCTTGTTGTATCACTACTTGATATATTTTGTTCACTCCGGGTCTGATTTTCAGCCTTCTTGCCTTTGCCTAGCCTTGTTTTAAAGCACATATGCTCTTTTTTCCCAGTCAGTCGCGTATACACACTTGTTTTCTTATTGCAGGATGCGTATATATGCCCTGTTCTCCTGAATAGTCGTGTATACCACTTCCCTTTGCTTGTTTTCTTGATTTAGTGATTGTTGGGTGAGTTTTGGGGATTTTTGAGCCTTCTTAGGCCTCTGTAGTACCTATTGAGTTTCTCTAGGTTGACAAGAAACCTGTTGGGAGTTGAATTTTTGGGTGTAGTCTTTCTCTTTGTTTTTCATCCTTGTTGTCCTTGAACCCTGGGTTGTTTGCTTGGCTGCTTGGTATTCTGCTTGAGTTATTTCATTTATACACAGTAGAACTTATATATCAGGTTGCTTTATAGTCCATGCATTTTCTCTTTAATATATTGAAAATACAAAAAAAATAGGCATTTTGCATTGGTTAACATTTTTGTCTTTGAGCCCTTATCATTAGCTTAGTTCATTTAGCGAAAGATCACATTTTACTTCTGAATTACAGAGTTGAAATTGAAAATTGCACTGCTTTTATTAGCATATCATTCATTGAAAAGTTAAGGATATACTTTGCATTATATTCATATTCATTTTCTTGCAGAGTCATAACATCATGAGTTTCACTTCCATACCTTTTTGAGTAATCACGGCCAATAAAATTTACACTTTAAACTAAAATTGATTAGTCACGATTTTATTTTTTAGGGTGCACAAACTAGTCTAGGATTTAGTGCCTTGGAATAGGATTTTGTGAGTAAACTTCTCCAAGGCAATTAAATCAACATATGTGTCTAAGACAGGGAGTTGAGAAGTCCATTGTATAATTGGTAATATCAGGAGGCTCCGCTCACACTGGAGTTAATCATGAGGTCGCGTGAATTTAGTTGAAGGGATAACCCCTGGATACTCACCTAGCGTCAGAGATATTTCTATGGATTTATTCATATTTGGGGATTTTGCTAGTACCCATACCTCTGTGAGAGGCGGTTCTTTCAAAGTTTCGGGCTTTGCTACCCTTCCCATACGGTGGTCCGGACTTACGACTACTCGCCTGTGCATCGGTTATATAGTGGTTTATTGGTTGCTTGACTTAGGTATCTCATAGGTTACTTGTAGGGGTTATTCTTCTTGTACCCTGGGTCGGATAGGGGTTGGACAACATACAACCTTTATGGAGGATTACCTCTCTGGGGGGATCTGACCAACTGGTTGTTAAGCCGACGAGGGCCCCTATAAATGATTTTGTTACCTCCAAACTTTAGCAGGGAGTCTCAGATCCCTCTTTGATGAGACATACCTTCTTTAGCGAGGGAGGCCACTCAGCCACTTTAGCCCGTTTGCATGCATATTGGTCGTTTGACTTTTTGGTATGCTTTTTGACTACTAGTTGAACTTAGGAGTCTATTTTGGGTTTCATCATTATGGACAATGGAATTTCTTTTTCTCCCTCATTCACTGCTACCCACCCCATGATACCTGCTAATTTCATGGGGACGGACCCTTCCACTTTTTACAATGGTATGCAGAACTACAACGCTCAGTCCGCACCTTGGGTCTTTAACCATTTTTCTGTTGATATGCCTTCCCTCGTGTAACCCTCTCCCTGGCCCACATATATGAATCCTAGCATTGGACCCAGGGGCACCATGGCTCTGATGCCTACTTCTTCGTTTGATATGAGTGGTGTCCCCATTGGCGGTTGGAACCTTCCCCCCTATGGATCCAATACTAGCTATGCTCTTTCAGGAGCCAGTACACAGATGGGCGCTTATCCCAATTATTACACCCCACCCATGTATCTTTCGTCTGCCATGTCATTTCCTTCGAACACTTTTTCCATGACAGGTCCTCAAGTACCCCGGGGTCTTTCATATGGGGAGAATCAATTTTACGGTTCATGCTACCCTCTTTATGGGACCCCTTCACAAGAGGGAAACATATATCCTCACTCAAATAATCCTTATCCTACCTTGGTATCTTCACAGACCTCAGTGATGATGCCCATCCAAGCCTGTTCGGACCATTTTGGCGTGAACCAACACTTTTCTGGGCTGAGGCAAGGGGTACACCAAGATCCTGCCTAGCTTGCAATTTTTCAGAATCAATATTTCCTCGGACCATGGAATCAAATGCCATAATCTATCGCTAGTCCAGTCACTGTCATTCATACTGGTGCTCCATCACCAACCTTTGCCAGTCATGTGGGAGATGGGTTGGCTTTTTCTACAAATTATGTCGACAACTTGCCCCCAACCTTTACCAGTTATGTTGGGGGCACCATTCCTTTTATCCCAAATCATAGTCGTGTCATGTCTCCCGCCTCTATTAATCATACAGGAGATGACTCTCTTTCCCCTGGTAGTTACATCGAGAATCCTAAACGTCTCAGACATAAAACGAAATTCCTTTGCAGGACTTGCGAAGGAAGTCACCTTACTCGTTTGTGCCCAGTTACTGCCAGGATACCAGAAGTGTGGGGCTCACCCAAAATCCTTTCTGATTCTAAATCCTCCGTGGTTTATCCTCACACCACTTTTCCTTTGATTGTCTCGATGGTTCCATCGACGTAATTTTCTCCCGAACTCAACCCCTTTGTCGAGGGGGAGGCGTCTCTTTCCCCCGTTACTATGCATCCTATTCAACCTATAATTGAATAAGTGGCCACACCAGTGCAATCTCTGGTCAACCCTACTCTCCCTGAAGAGAATGATGCACCCTTCAATCATGTCATCAACATTTAAAATCCCCCCCCTTCTGAATGAGAGAGATTTATTCTTTCCCAAAACGCTCTTCCTCCAAGTCTTGACGAAGTTCCCTTCGATTGGAAAGATCTAATGGGTCATCCCATTCCCCCACCTATGTATTTTCCATTAAGAGACATTATCCGAACCATCACGGAGACTATAACCTCCGTTAGCACTTTCTCCTCCTCGACTTGGAGAGCCTTGGGTTTTCCCAAGCTTTTGTCAACTATCCGTTAGACACGAACTTTTCGTAGAAGACTGAGACGAGAGCCTTGGCCTCCCCCTTTACATGTTGATTAAGATAGAAAAATGAGTCTTAATTAGGCTCTTTTCTGAATCGTCTAAAAAATAAAAAATATTGCCGAGTGATTTGTACCTTTCACACTCGCTAAAATTGGATTTGAAAGTTCATGAGTCTTAGTTAAGCTCTTTTCCGACTCGTTATCAAAAATAGAAAAGATTGTCGAGTGAACTTGTCTTTTACAAACTCATAAATTGGATTTGAAAAGATGTCTATTTGGCACAATTTTACCCCTTTTTTACACCAAGTAGACTAAAAGACATAAAAAAGGACATTTTTTGGTGTTAAGTTGTGATTGCATCTCATGCCCTCGCTTGCAGTATTGAGGCCTTAGCCGGTTCTCGCTTTGAGTTTTAAACCATTGCCTAAGCAGTTTTTGCATCCTCAACCAAGCAGAGCCTTGTTTATATCCTTCGCAATTTGACACCCAATACCCTGGAGGGAACATCACCCCGAGTGTCCATCTCCTGCATGCATTCCCCTACATCGAGCATAGGTACGTTCCACTGCTGGAACTAGTTTTGCTTACTTGCGACACTCGTTCCCTCCTTTGTATTATAGCATTCATTTGTTATGAAAAAACAAAAAAATATGGGCGGGAAGGGAGTACTATATTGTAATTGGCAGCAGTCAAGTCACCTTTGAACAAAGCACAAAGTTATTGAGTCCTTGCGTCATCATAATTTTAGGTTTAGCATGGCCTTAGGAAGCTGATCTAGTTACAAAGTTTTCTCTATCGACTGGTTACTCTTCCAGTCCCTATAGAGAACATTATTGATGCCTCCTACATCTAATAGTCACATCATTGAGTCTATGATGTCGGAGTCCACCATGTCTCATGCTCTTGTTCAAAGGAATTCTATCAACCTACGTCGGCCACTCCTCAGAAATCTTGACTTTGCATGTCAGCCATACCCTCAGTTTGTCTCAAAATCACATAATACTATGGTCTTATTATGCACCCTAGCCCTACTTTCATCATTGGTAGGTCACCTTGAACCCAACAATTGACACTTCATCATTGGTCATTGATTGGGTGGTTTCCCTTGTGTTCGACGACAAGACATCTATTCACACTTTGGGATTTGTGTAGTGTCTTGGTTGCCATTAGCCTTATTGGCAGTTTCCTTGCCTTTGTCAACAGTTTTCATCATTGGCTACTATTCATAGGGTATTTTTCGTATACCGCTTGCACTTGGTACACGTGAAAGACGCACATGGTCATTGGTTCGTGAACATGTTCTTCATCCGATCTCCACCAAATCATGAAGCTTTGTTCCTCGTGCTGACCGATGAGAGATGCCTTAATTCTCTCCTTTTCAGCAGGTCTCTTTCCATCGAATTCAACTCATTTATTCTAGATATGAGACCTAGAGTTTCATGAGTGCCTCGAGGCTTGCAGTCATTAGTGGCAGTCTCTCACTCCATTGACAAATGGGAATACATCAATGTCTCCTGATCAATGGATTTCTCAAGTGTTCGACACCAACTCCTTTATTCGCACTTGTAGAAATGTACTCAGTGCCTTGATACCTACTTTCATTATTGGTAGGTTGTCTCACGTTTGTTAACGGTATACCTCAATGATTGGTAATCAAACGATGTCTCATCATGTTGGACCTCAACTCCTTTTTTCACATCATGTAGTCTTTCACCTTGGTGGATTGTGTAGAAGACTTGAAGACATCACTATGTGGCCACAACTTTCCTGAGTTGTTGCTTCTCTTTCATTGGACCAGCACCTGCTCGACTTTAGTGATCATGGGAGATCATATTATACTTCATGGTATACAGATATCTTCAGATTGATTTTGAGACTGGTTTCACTGGGCCTTGTTCGTGATTATAACAGATTTTGTCATACAACCGCATTCGTATTTGCCTATTCATGGTTATGAACACTTGTTTGTTATATTTTCCACATAGATCTGCCTTATATTCTTGGCAGCCATGTATGAAAAGTCAGTACAGAATGTGTTAAGCAATTGAGTTCATCCAGCTGGTTCTCTACCACTCCACTTCTGGGTTATTTATAATGTTTTTCAACCATCGCAGATACTCCTCTAATCTCACACATTAGGGGGCATCTGTTATAGCGAGATTTGCCTTACCATTTCTATCTTGCACAGAGCGCCTTTTTCCATTTCCCTATGTAGACTTGTCATCCATTTTTGATGAATCCAGAGCCAAAAATATACATTTTCCCACATATATGCTCCCTATCAGTTATGAAAGATGCGTATGCGTTGGCTGCTCCACTACATCCCATGTACATCGGGATTTGTGCCAGAAAATACAAAAATGAAGTCGGATTTCCATGTCACGACAGAAGATATCTGATCCTTGGCCTTCCACATCAGAAACGTTCCGACTCGGCCCTTCAGTTGCATTCTGAAGGCTATAAAATCACAAATTCAAGCTATGGAAAAGAGGATAAAGCATTCAACTTTGAGAGCAAAGTTACTCTGGATAAATTACTTCATATTGAGTCTGCATCCCTTTATCCCTCAAGTCTAAACACAGTGTTCAACCCCCAAGCTCTTTCCCTATTGTTGAGATAACCTCATTGACTCTCTCTTGTGAGCTTGCCTTTGGTGGAGGATTGAAGTGGTGGAGGCCCAATTGGAAGGAACTTGGTTTCTTGGTTTCGAACTGTGCCGACATGGAAGTCTGTCATGTTGTCACTTCTACTAAACAATTATTAATAAAAATGCTCCTTTCCCGTCCTATTGGTATATTGAAAATGTATGATTATTGTCCATGGGCATGTCTGTAATGTTTATTGATGGATTATGCTATATAATGTGCTAACCCCTTTATATCATCACTATATACATGCTCTGCTCATTTGTTAAGAACTTATTGCGGGTATAAAGCTTTGGGTTGAAGTCCTCAATGATGGAACACCATCAAACATTAGATCGAGGTAGGCCTCTTTCTTATCTTGCACATTAGTTTATATAGCATATGTTGGAATTGAGTTGATTTATGCAGTCATACCTGTCTGTTGTGGTTTACCCTTGGCCATAGAGATTTTTTCCCTAGTAACACCTGACATTTCCTTTGTTGTTAGTGTGTCTTCTTGGTTTATGCAAGACCCCAAAGAAAGCCACTGGAAATCAATCAAATGAATTATCTGATATCTCAAGGGTACCACTCATTTTAGTATCAAGTATTTTCGAAGTTCTAATTTGTTGATCGACTTCACCAACTCCGACTGGGATGGAGACAATGATGATTGAAATTTCAATTCTAGCTATTTGTTTTCCTTCAACACTAGATTGTTGGTTTGGTCATGTAAGAAACAAAAGGAAAACTCCTTGTTGACTACATAAATACAATATCGACACATCGTTCATGCAAGTACAAAGGTAGTCTAGATTCTCTAACTTTGGGGTGAACTTGGATTTCCTATTCAAACCTCAACTACAATCTACTGTGACAATCAGAGTTCCATTCAAGTTGCTAACAACCCTATTTCCCACATTAATATGAAGCATGTTGAACTCAATGCTCACTATTTTATACAATTGGTTCATGAGAATATTGTCTCTCTTGTCTATTGAAAAACTATGATATGGTAGCAAGTATCTTCACTAAACCTGTATCTAAAGCTAGATTTATCAAGCTTTGTATGATGCTTGGGCTTCAAAAAACTGCAATTATGGGAGGTTTTCCTATTGGCATAATTTCACCTCTTGAATCTCCATAGTTGTGTGTTGATGGGCGGGGAGGGCGTGTTGGAACATCAAGTTTTGATGGTACATCACACTTCTACTGGAAACAATCGATCATGTGGTTGACCTACATCTAGAAACAGTCAGCTAAGTGAATGACCATATATGTACATCATTCGATCAAGTAGTCGACAAGCCTATGGTCAAATAGTTGGCCAACACTCAAATATGGTGGGTCAATGGATTGACCAACCAAGCAATTGAATACAATTTGGATGCATCCTTGTCAAGATGACTTGACAATGTGGATTTAATGAAGTCAACTTTAACCATCGACGATTATATGTGGACAAGATCCTCCTGATTTTAAGGAAGTTGGTTAGATATTGAAGCTATAAATAGTAGACCCGATGGGTCATTATCATCATGTCATATTATTGTTTTGTACAAGATGTCCAACATGCATTGTGATGTTCTAATCACAATGCGTTGTGCTTAAGTGTTGTAACGGTGTATTTAGACACTGCCTTCTATCTTCAAAAAATGATTTCTCTTTTATTATCTACAGTTCTATTTATTTGTTTTGTATCATGTCACACCCAATCCCAAAAAGAAAAAATCAATTTTATTTGAAGGAAAATCTCATGTGGGATGCTTCTTCCTACATCTAGGAAAAAAAATTGATAAATTCACATTCTCTTCCTCTTGTTTCCCTTTAATATTCAATGTATCCAATTGTGACCTAAGATTCCCAAGAATATCAATCTTAAAATTTTCTAACAAATTTCCTAATTCTACCCTAGTTACTCCTCATGTTGTTGATTTTGTGACTCCAGAAAGAACATCTTGTGGTTCCTTACCCTATTTTCCTTTACTTCAAGAATAATTCCTACACAAATCACAAATCCTTTCAAAGGAAAAATGAGATACATCTCTAGATCCCATTAGATTTAGAAAATCAATAAATTCATCTTTAATTCCTCCTAAGAAAATAGTTTTAATAATATCCATATCTAATTTTCTATGCTTAGATATATGAATACTATACAAAAATATTTCTAAATAACATTCTAAATTTTCATCATCTCTTTGTGTCATCTCAAAAATATCCTCTCTTAGATTTTTACCTTTATAATATGCTTGATACTTCTTAAGAAATATCTTACACATTTCATCCCAATGTGCAATAGTGTGTTCTCCTAAACCCATGAACCATCTTAAAGCAACTCCTTTAAGAGTGGAAGGGAATAATCTAAGCTTTTGTGCATCACTCGATTAATCATAACTAYGCCATAGAATATCGAATTCGAAAATAAAGGCATCRGGATATTCAATTACTATTWTGTGGAAGTTTGGAAAAGTTGAGGATGGAATGTTCTTCATTTTGACCTCAGTGGTTGTATCCACAATAGGAAATCCAAATGTGACTTCCCCTTCTTCTACATTGTATGTTGCATCTTCATTTTTGTGGTCTAACATTTCTCTTTCCCAAAAGATTGAATATTGATTAATCCACTCATCTGATCCTACAATTGGCTCACTTGGCTCCCCAAGTATTGATGCTTCATTTGTATGATCAACTGGAAAATTAGCAATCTATTCAATCACAATTGTTTGTGGTGTTGATTTTTCTATATGAGATTATATGAGATATCGATACGTTATTACAATGATGAGTGTTCAATATATAGAGAACATATGGTGACCATCCATGAAAGCATGTGTCCCTTGAATAATAAATAACTTCGTGTTTATTATATATATTATATAAATACTTATTAATCTAGGAGAACGTCTTCCCGATGTTTCCCAAACATCAACACTCCCTCTCAGTGAGGGAGACATTCTACATCATGCCAAGATTTTATTTGAAGTATAAAAACTTCTCCCTAGACTCATGACACTTGTCTATCAGTCCTTGGAGATGTCTTTCTCCCACCTGAACTGAGGGGAAACTCCCTCTGTGTCTCTCCCTCTGAGCCAACTAACTCTCTATGAGATATTCTCATGTTTTTCAATGGTCTTCCTGGACTTTCATAATCTTCTTCTCTTATAAGAAAGGTTGTCTAGAGGAAAGTTCCTCCCGCAACTACCAAAACATCAACACTCCATCTTATCTAGGGAGGTATCTTTCCGCGATGTCTTCATCTAGTAGTCCACTGATAATTGTCCAATCAACTAGTAGCACACAACTGCTACCATACCATTGGTAGTTCAAATCATCTGTCATAGTCTCTGCGATCAAACAGTAGCACACAACTACTATAATGTCATCCAATAGAACACGATTGTTGTCAAGTCATAGTAGTACACAACTATTGTCCAGTGATACACAATCACTGCCATTGGTGCATAACCATTGCCGACAGTATACAACCATCACTCGTAGTACACAATTACTATCCAGTTACACATAGTCACCACAAATGGTACACAACCACTATAGTTGTGCATCAACGCTCTGGGCCATACTTCATCTGAATAATCATGCATGATGCTTGAATAAGTTAGGTGTTGAAACCTGCGCACTCAAATGAGTGTCCCGCACTTGTCACACACTCAACGGAGTATCTTGTGACTATAAGGACCATTCTTCCTAATCAAGTCACCATATGCACCACATGAAGAATGTTAGTCCTTCCAGATGTTGAAAGCCACGCCATGGGCTATAGGGACCATTATTCTAATCAGGTCACTACATGTGCCATAGAAGAATGTCAATCCCGGACCATTTTCTCTAATCAGGTCACCATATGTGCCATAGAGAAAATTCTAGTCCTATACCAACCTCCCTAATTAGGTCACCATATGTGCCATAGGGGGAGGAGCATTCATATTGATCAGGTAACCATCTATGCCACAGGAGAATGTTAGTCCTAGACCATTTTCCACAGAAAATGTCAGTCCATGATACATCAACAATCTGTCCAACCTGGACCATTCTCCATAGGGAGAATGCCAGTCCAACATCACAGTAATTATCCATGATGCAAGGATATCGACACTCCCTTTCAACCAAGGTAGTAATCTCCACAAGCCCCAACTTGTCCCTGAAGTATACAGACTTTCTCTTGAACAAGGGCTACATCAAAATATCAACTATTTGATCATAGATAGAGATGTTCTAGAGCTTTACTTCTCCCTTTTGGAAGATATCAACACTGTCTTGGAAAATTTTCACCAACTTGATCACTATCTATAACACAAGGAGAATGACTGTCCATGATGTAATTATATCAACATTCCCTCTCAACGAGGGAAGACATTCACATCAACAGAGCGGTTCACCAACTAGCCAACTCAATGATGGTAAACATTTGTCAGATTCCCTAAATATCAGGAATCTGCTCATCCTTGTGCTAAATCCTGAATGCTTCATCTACACCATGTCTCAGATGAAGTCCCGCGAGAAGTATTTGAGGCCTCACTTCTTCCACAACTCGCGTCACAAATTGTAATATATTCTACCTTTGTAGTACTGAGTGCTATAGAGGTTTTCTTCCACGACCTGATTGGGTTTGAGCTGAAGCAACACCCTTTGGTTTCCTTTTTGTCAACTACACTTTCTTCCTTGTCAAAATTGTATATCTCTACAACCTCTCTTCCTCTCCTGAGACATATCCAACTGTACCAAACTGGTACACCTGCTCTACTGCAACTCAATCTACTCAATCACGAGATGGCTCAGGGTGCTTACTGCAAAGCACTATCTGGCTCTCTTCTTGAGAGCAGTTCCTCCATTATCTTTGCAGCTACTTTCTCTAGGATTTTGTAACAGCTAAACACTGAGATCGATAGTAGCTTCTCTACTCTATCAACAACTTCCCTCCTTTGGGCTTCTCTCTGTGGAATTGGCTCCTCCACTCTCTCTTTGCAACTGCTTCCTCTATAACTTCTCTATCTGGAACTGAGAGTGGCTCAACAACTACTCCCTCTGGAGCTGGAGGTGACTCCTCCTCTATCTCCTCTCCCTCTGACACTAAAGATAGCTCTTCCTCCTTATCTGGAGGTAACTCGATCTCTTCTCCCTCTAGATGTAGTACCGCCTCCCTCTCAAGGAGTGCCTCTACATACACTGGAACTGCTGCCACGCCTACTTCCTCAACATCTCATGGCTCGAATCATGTACTGGGACTACTATACTTTCTCCCTCTGAGTCTCATAATGTGTTTTCCTCCTCTACTAGATCTATCACCATAGTTGTGCTACAGTCGATCTTAACTGGCTATATCCATGATCATTGGAATTGTCCCTTCTATATGGTATGATCCCATCCTGGAGGTATACTACTCCTAGAGACTTCCTATCCATGAGCATCATGTGTCCTATGCATCAAAATTTTTGAAAATAATACAGGCTTTGAACTCCATTAGGTTGCCACCTATTCCTCCATAAGGTGTAGTCTCCCAATTGGATCTAACCCGAACTATCTCGATAAGTAGTCCTGAGATACTTATCTTGCAACCTCAGTGAGGCATAGTTTATTTTATCCACATCGAACTATTTGAACAACCATCAGTATCACTTTGAGTTGAACGTGCACTAGATTCCCCTTCTAAATATACAAATGCCTCTAGTGCACCTCTAATATCTAAAGAGTCATCATTATCATTTATTTGATGAATACAAATAATGTTTGATGACTAATTAAAAAATCTAATAAAATTAAACTACTATTGTTTCCTGATAAGCGATGCAAAACAATACTGTCGGAAACATAACATCTTGTACCATCGAAGTTATTGTTTCCACCCTTGACTGAATCGGACTAAAAAAATTAAAAATTCCTTATCCAGGAGATTAGATAGATAAGAGAAGTTTATGAAATTGAATCGCGTCCCTTCGCTTATTGCAGCGTTTATGTAACCCCAATGGAGAATTTCAATAGACGGATGAAGTAGATGCGGAATGTGGGAATTCTACTTTTGATCTGTGTTAACACAAGAATCGAGAAATAGCCCAAAGACACCCAGAATGGTGATAGAGGAAGTCGATACGTAGACATTCCTTGTCATCCCCATCGAGTATTGAACTGTGCAGGGACAAATAGGTCTGAACTCTGGTGCTGAAAATCAATTTCGTACCCAGAGTGCCACGAATTGGAGAGAGATGGTGGTCTAAAATCACTGTATCAACAATACTATGTTGTGAATCTGAGGATCGTTGATTGAATTGAACGGTCATTTTCCTGCCCAATCCGTTATTTTATATATAACTTCCTTTCTTTGGACATTCAAACATGCTCACACTTTATTTCTAAACTGAATCTAACACATAATGATACTCACGATGATCCCAACAATCTGACCTTCCTCAGGTGGGTAAGAAGTTATCCTTATTCAAATTGCTATACAGAGATCGCGATCTAAAATTTTGCAGCGCGGAGAGGATGGCGTTCTCTACTCCGACAATCCCCTTTAGAAAATTCGCAGCGGTATTTAAAAAAAAAAAACTTGTATGTCTACCTCCTCTTAACTGGAAGCAGTAGCTTCCTATTCTTCCACGCAACAGATATGAGTAGCTTCCTATTCTTCCACGCAACAGATATGATCAGCTCTCAAAGCTTTCCCATGCTCTTGGGCTTTTCCGTGAGGGAGTCAAGCCCAGTTTTGCTAAGATATCATAAAATTATATAACTATTTGTTAATCTAGGAGAATGTTTTCCCGAT
>ML783544.1:55724-87342 GCA_009831015.1 Picea engelmannii | reverse complement strand
ATTCACATGAAAAATATTTATAGAGACTCACTACAGTGAAGTAGGTTCTTACCTCTTGTCTTATCATCTCTACTCCTCCAAGTATAAAATATAAAATATCTATACTAAAGAAATCAAATACAAATTTTTGTTGTTGTTTATTTATAAGACAATGTAATTATTTTGTAAATAAGGAAACATAACTATGAATTCCTAAAACTAATTCCTTCTACACTTCCGTAACAATGGTACCAAAAATGTCATTTGATTTATATGCCTTTTTCTAAGGACTAAATCATATGCATTTAAGTATCAATCTAGGATCATAATCTAGGATCATGATCTTGTGAAATGAGAACACTGTATTTGAAGAATGAATTCTTCTTTATTCAAAAATGTATTTATCTAATCTATTTATACTTGCAATATATTCAATGTAATTCTAGACACAAATAAGGAGCTACAATTCACAATTCACATTGGTAGAAATGTAGGTTAGAGATATATGGCTATGTAAAAAGTACTATGTTTCAATTGTTTAGATTAATACTCAAAGGATAAATGCTTTTAATGGACATCAAAACTCTCTGTAATAGAGAATAAAAAATCAAACATTAATGGTAACCTACTCAAAGACAAAGATGTAAGGGATAAATATAATGATGCAACTAACCAATACAATATGATATCCAACACTTTAACTTGTTATTTACTATAGTTGTAACTATTGAATTATAGTGTTCACACAATCTCAAAGGTTGAGTATTCTTGTAATAATACCATGCACAACTAATTCAATGACAATTAAAAAAAGATATTTCCTATACATTGTAAAAATTACTAATCTGCAATCAATCGATTAAATTCACACCAAATGAAAACAACATACTATGATCTATAAAATCGATTCATTAACTCAATTAATGAAAAAAAAATTAATCAAAGTGAATGCAACATATACCAGAAGTAGGGGGGCTCCTATCCTGGAACACATTGCAAAAAAAAACACATTCCTAAAGAACCATAAAGGCTCTTGTATTCAATGTCTGAAAAATAAATCATCATGTTATAGTATTATAGTTCTTAGTTTCTCTAGGTAATTCACTCATAAATCTTAACCTTCCTTATATAAAAATTACATATATATAAATTACAAATCAAGAATAGAGTCTGTTGGAGTAACACCCATCCCTTAATTCTATGATTTTCATATCTTTGTTAATAAATTGGTTCCATCCAAGCAGAGGATGAGATATTCTTTCATTCCTACTATCTTCCATGCTGCTCCTTTGCTATATTTAATGGGAAATCGATGAAATAATTATTTATCACGATTTCATGCCACTTGTACATGAAATCATGACTTCCATGAAATATAATATATGTTTTAATCTTGATAGTTGAAGGTGTGGACCTTGGCATTGACCACCATATATTGTTTTCCCTGTGAAATTTCTCAGAGATGGAATAGGACCCAAACCATGTCTTGTAGTTTGTGGATGTTCTCCACGTAGAAAATTTGGTTTTGGATGAATGCTACTATGAAAACCAATGATGGATCACATGAACCTGTTCCAGTGACTAACCTTGAAATTCCGATAATTACATTATTAAATGACCATTAATAACATTTAACTTATCAAAATTAGGAATTTACAAATAAATATAACTCAATACCTTAGATATGCTCTTTGTGCAATTAATCTTGTAAAAATCATAAAAAGGTTGACAAAAAGGGTACTTTTAGGAAAAAAGGGAGAGGGATAGGATTAATTAGCAATGTTTGATAGCATCAAAACTTAGTCCCAATAATAAATCCCCCCTGAACTCACCAGTTCGTCGGTGGGTGATAAAATCACCCCAGTTGCAAAAGCAATGTTTTGGGCACTAAAGCTAGGGTCGTCTATGAAACCTACATAGGTAGAGGTGGAAAATGGAATCTACAAATCAAGCATGAAACATGATAAGCATAAAACCAAGACAAAGTACAAACATAAAAGGAAAATCACACCACTCCAAAATATAAAAATACATTGTGTACAAAACATTGTGCAACCAGATGACTTAAGCCTAATAATTTTTAAGGTAAATCCCATTACGAGGCTCCAAAATAGGATTCCCATCATAATCAACTAACTCATAGGCCCCTTTATGAAAAACGTGTTTAACAATGTAAGGACCATGCCAACGTGGTTCAAACTTACATGCTCCTAACATATTATGGTCCTGGTCATAGACCAAAACCAAGTCACCTTCTGAAAATACATGAGGTTAGACAAATTTATCATATTGGGATTTTACACTCTTCTTATGGCTCTCATTGGCCATTGTGGCATCCTGATATTGTTCATCAAGATTGGACAAATACAAGAGGTGGTCTTCCTTGGAGGAGGTGTTGAGAAAGAGTTATATGGATATCTTTAAAGACAATATTTCATATTCAACTGGCAGGACTGCCTCCAGACCATAAACGAGTTGAAATGGTGTAAACCTAGTGGAACTCTTAGCCAAGGTTTGGTAGGCCCATAATGTCAAAAATAACATAAGGTGATAGTTCATCTTTTGTTTCCCTAGTATCCTATTGATCATGGTTTTTGGGACATGATTGATGCCTTCAACTTGGCCATTGGCTCGAGGATAATAGGGTGTTGAGTTATCCTAATGAAAACCCAACCTAGTGGCTAGTTCAATCATCATCTTGTTGCGAAAATGAGACCCATGGTCTGTCACAATAGTTTTAGGTACTCCAAACATGGTAATGATATGATTGAATACGAATAAAGTGACAATGGTGCCATTGTTAGAAAATGTAGGCAAAGCCTCAACCCATTTGGTGAAGTATTCAATGGCCACGATGATGTATCCATGGCCATTAGCCGCCCATAAGTTGACCTAACTTTTTGACCACCATGGTATGAGTGGATGCCACATCAGCCCCTATTACTCACACATATGGGGCTAGCCACATATGGAATTTCAAAAAGATTCTAGAAGGTCCAAACCTTATCACTAATTGAGCATTAAGAATGTGAAAAACCTAACCCTAGACGACTGTTAGTCTATGTTAAATAATGGGCCACTGGGAGGAGAAAGGGTTCCATTATTTAGTATTGTACTTGTTCCATAACTAAGAAAAAAATCTAGGAGTGGTATTTTGAAAGAATAATTATTACAGGATTATTTTCCACCCTAGGGATTCATGGAGGACCCATTGATGACATCATGTTGAGACACACTCTTATGCCCTAGATTTCAGTGATTTTTTAGGACGACCGCACTTGAACTACTTAATAGAGTGTGATCGATTGTTATCTGCATTGTTGATATTCCATGAATCGTCACTAGTTGCAGAACTGTCGGGCCACGATTGACCCTATAGCTTTCTATAATTGGTGATTCACGAGGAGATCATCATTGGGTGAGTTTTTTCTCTCGTGATATGAGATTGGTAACTCTTAATCCAGTCCAGGTTCACTAAGTTCTAGATATCTAGAAGCATCCCTTAACCTCCTCCACCAATCTATATAAATAAGGCATTCCATCGACAAGAGGAGGAAGAATCATTTATAGGTACATGATGCAGGATTTTCAGAGGAGATTTTCCATAGAGACTAGTCTTCATCTGATGATCCAGATTATTTTCGGCACGAAATGAGAGCAGAGATATAATAAATAAATGCACAGAGATATCGCAGTTATTCGATAATATAACAGAAATGTATCAGAGATGAAACCATAAACACAGATATACAGTAATACATGATTTCTATTAATGAAACAAATGTATAGAGACTGTAAAAATACAAAGTGAAAGACTCGCTAGAATGCTGGCAACTTATCTCTAAGAAGAGATGTGACAGCTACTCGCATTCGCAAGAAGATGATTACAATGAGGCTATGAAGGCCTTTTTACAATAAATAGGAATGTCAAAAACCCTAGACATCCAAAAACCTAACCCTAGGAGATGAAGCGACAAAATTCATGTGGGCCCCGTTTGGGTAAGTTAGTGCATTAACTTCCCAGGGTCGTAACTTTTGCATACGATCTTTGTTTTAGGTGTATAATAGCCCGTTGGAAAGGTATCATCAAGGAGATTCATTTTGGGGCCCCAATCATGCCATAGGAAATAATTGAGAATATCAATCCTGATAAACCTTTATTTAGGCCCTCAAAATGGCCCCGGAAGTTAAAAACTGCTAAAAATAGTAAATTGCCAAAATTGTCAGAAAATTGTTTTGAGCTAGTCGAAAAGGGTGGCCACTGATATCCACCTGGATCAATCATCCCTCCTTAGGAAGTAATGGTATCCATTGTGTTGAGCTCCTAGGGGAGAGGGAAAAGCGTTTGTTGAATCTGCATCTTGGTGAGTTGCTTGCCTTGCTGGAGACATTGTGCTGCTCAGTTTGTGGAAGTCTGTCATGAACCTATTGAGGCTGAGGATGTTCAAAAAGTCGAGATACATGAGAGGATGGTGTGCAGAAGGAAAATTTGTGCTTTTCTTAAGCCTTGTCGACCTGCTTCTGTTGGATAGAAGGTGCTTGGGGCAAGGCTGTAGTGGTTGCAGTGTCCTTTTGTTCTCCTTTTGAACAAATTGTGAAGAAGCTGAATTTTGCAGTATGAGATACTACCTTGCATCACTTTTTAGGTGGGACAATAGTCAAAACTACCTCTGGTATTCTGTAGATATGACCCCCCAAAGTAACAATGACACTACGGGGTCAAGACTCATAAATAGCATGGCATCTCCATGTATATGGTTGGCCCAAGGGCCAAGAGCACATCACATACATCCAGTGGGGAAACATCACATAATACCTCATCCTTGAAGGCTTGGATGTCATATGATAATCGACATTGTTGGATAACACGAAGATCTCGTCCTTAGCGAAGCCACCCGATGTTGTATGGTTGTGGGTGTGGTGTTGTTGACAATCCCAACTGTTTGACGACCTCTATTGAGATGAGGTTCTTCTGGCTTCCACTATCAACAATAAAATGCAGTGGGGTCCCTTTGGGCCTTCACCCACATCTGTGGATGAAAAAGGTGCTCCCCCTCTTTAGGATCTATTGGTTTATCTGGTTGAATTGTTGTGGTCACGACAATAGCAGTAGGGTCTGCGTCAATGATCTATCCTTTACCAATATTTTCATAAGGGTTTGGCTCCTTGTCTTTGATCTCGACCACCAATGATTGTTTTGAGTGAAATTCATTGGTGTTGTGCCAGGGGATTTTGTGGAAATCGCACCATTTTCTGGTGTCCTTCTTTGTCTTCCCGTGACCCTTCTTTTCCTGTGGCTTAGACGGGTTTTTAGGAGACTATTTGTTAGGACTGTCTTTATCAAATTTTGGTTGTTGCGGATTTGCAGACCTGAACTCCCGTTTGTTCTGGTGCTTAAATTTTTTCTCGATTTTAACAACATATCGATAAGAAGCACCGAGTGATGAGATGTCCAGAAAATCCATTTCAGTTTGGATGTATCTATGTAGAGCCCCACAATATTTCAGAACCAAATGTCGTTCGGAGTCTTTGATACCCAGCTTGGTGTGCAAGGTATGGAAGGTATTGGTGAACTCCGAAACTTCTTGGCCCCTCTCCTGCCGCAGTTTGGTCCATCTCATGTACTATTCCTCATAGTTTCCAACAGGGTAATATTGTTCCTTTACTGCATCCACAAAAAAATCCCAAGTGGGCTTGGCCCCATATATTCCAGACTCCTCTATGGAACTCTGCTCCCAGTAAGTTTCCCACCAATGTTTGACATGGGGGAGATCTTTAAGGAGTTCGAAGGTGATCATTTCTCTATTGGAAAAATTGTGAACAGAGAAATAAACTTATGGCAGGTTAACCATTTGTCTAGGGCTTCTGCATCTATATGTCCTTCAAATATAGGAATATCAAAATTAACTTGTACCTTGAAAGGCGAGGTGCTTCCAAAGTGGCTGCTTGATGAAGATGTGCCTATTTCTATTAGCAGGTGTTGAAGGATGTGGGAAAAATTCTCCATCATTTCTTCCCTCTGTCGCGTGAGAGCTTGCTCAAGCAACAGACTGATAGGATCGTATGCTCCGTCATTTTTATTTTCTTCCACCATTAAGGGTTTATTAGGTGTGCGAGAGAAATTGTCTTCAAGAGAGACAATATTGAGACCCAAATTGATATACTCAGACCTCGTCGGGGACATGCACTGAAAAACGATCAAGAACAACCTGCTCTAATACCACTGATCCGGATTATTTTCGGCACAAAATGAGAACGGAGATATAATAAATAAATGCACAGAGATATTGCAAATATTTGATAATATAATAGAAATGTATTAGAGATGCAACCATAAACACAGATATACAGTAATACATGATTTCTATTAATGAAATAAATGTACATAGACTGTAAAAATATAGAGTGAAAGACTTGCTATAATGGTGGCAACTTATCTCTGAGAAGAGATGTGACGGCTACTCGCATTCGCAAGAAGATGATTCAATGACACTCTGAAGGCCTTTTTACAATAAACAAGAATGCAAAAAACCCTAGACATCCAAAAACCTAACCCTAGGAGATGAAGCGCCAAAAGTCATGTGGGCCCCATTTGGGTAAGTTAGTGCATTAACTTCCCGGGGTCGTAACTTTTGCATACGATCTTCGTTTTAGGCGTATGATAGACTGTTGGAAAGGTATCGTCGAGGAGATTCATTTTGGGGCCTCAATCATGCCATAGGCTATCATTGAGAAGCTCGATCTCGAAAAACCTTTATTTGGGCCCTCAAAATGGCCCCAGAAGTTAAAAACTGCTAAAAATAGTAAATTGCCAAAATTGTCAGAAAACTGTTTTGAGCCGGTCGAAAAAGGTGGGTGGCCACTGATATCCACCTGGATCATCTGAGGTCGGCCTTGCTTCTGTGAGGGATAGGGAAGAGTTGGACAAGGACAAAGGAGGATTACGTTATGACTCAAGGTATGATTACACTTATGTACTTGTCCTTTATTTGATTTGTGTTTGTGTGTGTGTGTGTGTTCCCCTTCCCAAATCTATTGTATTCAGTTTTGCATGATAGTTATGATCTTACCTTGGGTAGATTAGATTATATATAGAATAGATTTGAATTTCTTAACAACTGAAAGGGTTTGTAGATTGGTATTTGTTTGTCACTTGTGTGTAGGAAGAATATTGCAGAAGTTGGAGCTAGATCTCTAGAGCTACAACATCCAAATACGTAAGGACAATCATCTATCAATAAGGTATTCATATCTTCCCTCTAGTGTAAAAAGATATAAATATGATTAGATATAGGGAAACCCCATAGTGATCTATCAGGTTGTCTTTCTTGGATCAAGGGAAGATCCAAGGGAGGTATTGCTTATCCGTAGGAGAGATTTATATACTAACAATAACAAAGGAGGAGGAAGATTATGTAGCATCCTTTCATGCCATAATGTCGTAGGAAATTCCATAGTGAGTGCTCATTCCTTTGTATTTTCATGTTGATAGTTGAAGAAAAGAGAGAAAAGCATAGGCCACACCTTCAAGCTGGGTTTTCTCCTGTATTGGGTTTCCAGGGGTAAATCTTGTGTTCATTTTCCTGTATGGTGTTCTTTTATTTTTTTGTTCTCTTATTTTCATATTACAACTATTTTCTATAAAAAGTAGAGCAAAAGGATAGAGATAACAAATCTAAGATATAAGGAAATAAACATGCATAATAAATATTTCAACATATTATATGATATGTTGTGAAAAACTAGTCCAGTGGAATATCCACACAATTTTACATATCCATTACATTGATTTAATAGAGCACTCAACACAATTTTTTGTATGAGGAATAATAATGTATACTCTCCCATTGAACTTTCATGTATTTTTAATGTGTATTATTACATTTATTTAATAGAGCACTCAACACAGTTTTTGTTGTGAGGAATAATAATGTCTACTCTCCCATTTGAAATGGGAGAGCAGACATTATTAATCACAACAAAAATTGTGTTGAGTACTCTGTTAAATCAATGTAATAATACACATATAAATACATGAAACTTTGGCTTAATATAGATGCATTATCTTAACCACATGAAAAATTTATTGAGATAACATCTCAACCACACACCAATCTAGGAGTCAAATAGTTGGAGAGAATCTCTCAAATCCAACTAGATTTAACAGCCTCCTAAAGACTTGAAACAAACACTTTACGTAGAAATGAATTATACCTAATAATGACAAAAAATATCCACAATCACAAATATCATCACAGATACGACAAGTAGGAGTTAATAATTCTAACACTGCTTCTTAATGACTACATGTGTTAACCTTTTGCAGGTCAGGTCTTCATCATCATCTAGTCTTCTGCAACAAATGATCCACCATGAATCAAAGCACCTCCTGATCAACAAAGTCTATCTCAAGTCCAACTCGACACTTATATCTCGTACCTCATCATGTAGACATCACCAAATAGTCAAAGTCCATATAAAAGAAAAAAAAAATCATTGGAATGCATGGGTACCTAACTAATACAACCATTGGTCGAATAGAATGTCCTTCGTATACATGGTTCATTCATATTCTTGATGAACTTCCCCTGAATGTAAAACTTTTGGTTTCTAGGAACCTCTTAGAGTCTACAACCAACATGGTCCACTCATAGAGTATCCAACCAACAATTGGTCCACTCCTCCAAGTGTTTACCAACTCTATAATAGAGTCTACAACCAACATGGTCCATTCATAGAGAATACATCCAACACAAGTCCCTACTCCTCCAAGTGTTAAAGAAATTCATAATAGAGGCTATTGCACTATACCAACAAGTTATCCAAATCATCGGGGACACATGGAAAATGGGTAAGCACGCCTATGCAAGTATTACAATGATATTCCCTTCACATGTTACATAGATGAAAGTACATACAATTAATATACTCCATCCCATGGAGACATGAAGTACAATCTTTGAAAAACAACACCCAAGTACCACTTTAATACTTCTACTAAGTACCAACTCTAGGAAAAATACAAGCTCACACTTTTCATGGACCAATACATAGGATTTATACATAACCTCATAGACTTGCTACAAATACAAGGTCTGATTCACATTACCATATGGCCAATGTTATTTTATTCAATACAACTCACAAAATTTTACCTTATTTTTTTGCTTGTTCACCATCACCCAACCTCCAAAAAAAATTATTTATGTTGCATCCAAAACAACATCTTCCTATTGCAATCTCACCATTCCACTTCAAAATAAGTTTATGATCAATTCTTGGTTTCTCCAATGAGAACAATGAAAATTCCATTATAACCAACCAATGGTTAATCATTCAATCAACTCTCTTCCATATCAGAACCAAAAAGTGTCCATCCTCCATTAACTTGTAGCACTGTTATCTCGAACAACATAGCAACTGTGAACCAACCGTAACATTGGTACCACACAGATTGACTGGAACCTGTTGCACTCTAGAAACTAACATCGACCTCAGTGTAAAGACTGAATAATTGGCCATCCTATGGACACATTTCAATCTACCAAGACACCTAGGTACCCAACCACGATGTTTGCCATTTCTCTAGGAAAATAGTTTGTATATGTGATGTATCCAAGTCAATCTTACATTCTTTTCACCTGTCAATGAGTACTTTTAAAGAAACATTCATCAAATCGTATTTCATCAAGGAACAATTGGAGGTAACAAAATATGCAGTTATAACTTCCTTCTAGTGACAATACACTTTACCAAGCAGACTAAGGAATGATATTTACAATTTACATAATATTTCCATGCAAGACTACAAAACATGGGAGAGAGAAAATGACACACATGACGGGAATACCATCTTCCTCCTCTAGAATCACGCACATACTTCGTGTCTTCTTCTTCTTCAACATCTTGGTTCAATTTTCATCTTAAATATTTGATATCTTTGTTTTATTGATTGTGTTGGATCTCCATGTTTCACCTGTTATTTGTTAGAGTAGTGAATTACAACAAAATAACTTCACCCCAATATTGAGTTTGCTAAAATCGATATGTGTATTAACTTTAACTCCAAGACACTTTCACCATAGAAAACTATAGAGCGATGTAGTTCCATCTGACTTCGCCAAGCATGCACTAGAAAATAATCCCAAGGGTTTACCATGATCTCATCAAGTTCTTGCATCAATGAATCATACAATATATTTCAATAACCATCCCACAAACAATAGGCATTACTCCTAGACTTAGTTACAATTTTAACTTGGATATCAAGCTCGCAGTCCTCGACAATCGAAAATATATGACTTAATGGTTGTGTTGTGTATTCAAGAATGTTAGAAGCATTGAAGGTCCTACAATTGATCCAACAAAAAGAGCCTTCCACCTTGCAATTATAGCATGTCCTCTAAAAGTAGCAATAGCTTTATCTAGTAAAGTGAATGTGACAAAAAAATAAACCATATCGAAGAGTCTCCTTCCAAGATGCATATATTTCATCGTGATTTGACCTAATTCCCACCATCTTGATCGAGCATGATTGACACTTCAAGCTAACCGGCAAGACAAAGAGACCCTAATATGATGGTGAAACCCTTGATTGAAGCACTGATGTAGCAATCCAAACTCGGTGGCCTCCACCTAAGGTAGGCAACTCTCAGAATTATTGTAGAAAAGAAAGACATGCCTCTCGTAGAAATGGATGGATCCCACAAGTAGCTTCAAGTACATATTATGGTTGAGCAAAGTCATGCTTGACATCATCGTTGTGGATGCTCATGTCACCGAGTCGCAAGACATCATTTTGTAAGTTGCTCGAGGTGCTCCCAATCTACTGTGCAGTTTCCAATAATTCTTCGTCCAGTTCAACGCCTCCTGCTTGAATGGGGCTTGTGACTAGAATGTATCATATTCTCCCATTCTCTTCGACAACTAATGGTATGCCTCAAACTAGATCCTCCCCAAAAACCACATCATCGTCATGGGGCATTGAAGCTTTCACCTACAAATTCATTCCAAAAAAATATCGATGAGAGAACCTTTAGCGTGCCTTTTCTGGATCTTCTCATTGTGAAACACTTGTCGCCTACGTTCATTTTCACCCTGTACCACAACGACTTCATCCCAATTTATCTTTAGCTTCCTCGAGATCCTAACTTGAATCCAATAATGCCAACAAGAGGGTGACTTGGGTTAGAGGAATGAGTTGGGTGTGGGGAATTTGAATCTAGGATGAGAGGAATTTCAATTTCTAGATTTTAGCGCTCGAAAAACATAATGCAACAGACAAAATGAAAGATCCAACAATGTTGGATCCTCACATGGCTCCTAAAGACTTTATTCCTCATAGGACAATAACGTTTATTCCTTTATGCAACACTACATGAACCTCTATTTATATGTGTCATCTCATAGCACTGAGTGTGGGCACATGGAAATCCCAGTGCACCCATCAAACAACCACATGGTGTGGACAAATCATAATTCTCACACCACTACAAACATAGCAACCATCCACTCTCAACAAACAATCAATTATACTCTCCTATGTGAAACTACACCTACAATAGATTAACATTCTATCTCTTGCATGTTCCTAGGCCCTCTCATGAGGGAGTCAAGCCTAGTCCCACTCTAATACCAAGAAAGAAAATAAGAGAGTATGTTTATGTTTCTCTAGTTAGTAGCATCGGGAAGACATTCTCCCATATTGGTCAAGCTAATTTGACCAAGGAAAATGACTCATTCACTCGTGGAGCTTTGCCAGTGGTGAATGGCCCAAGCGTAGTCTTTCTCCTGACAAGGAGTGGATAGACACAAGGTGCTCTCACATTACCTACTCCGGGATGGAGTGATCTATATTAATTAAATGTGCATGTGAGGAAATGATCATCAACATAAATATAATATATAAATAATATGTTTATAATATAATGTATATATATATAAATAATCAATAATTAATAATTAATAATTAATCAATTAATTGAAAAGACATGTCCATTAAATGAAAGGGCACTCCTCCGAAGTATATATATCGAGACCCCCAATTATAATATATCACTTCATATAATATTCACTTACAATAACCTCTCATCAAATTCGCTAAGTCTTGTTGTGATTTTCAGTGTGTAATTATTCTATGATAACAATGTCATTTAAATCATAAGGAAATAATTATTAGATCTGAAAATAGAAAATTTAACGTGTAAAATTCAACATGGTATCAGATCTAGTAAAGATTCCATGGTTTTGACCCATGGTATTTTGCAAAACAACTTCGTAAAAGAATTTGTTACAGATCTGTAAAACATTTTCTATTGAATAGGTAAAAAATTGTTTTACTGAACCATAAAAGAATTTACGTATCATTTTCGTAATTCCTTGAAGGAAGAGTAAAGAGGAAAGGTTTTCTTAAAGTGAAGTGCACGTTAAGTCAAACATTACTCCATAATTGAAAATAAGTTAACTTAATTTCCATCTACAAGATGGTGTCCAGTCTCAGAGTAGAAGACGGGTTGGATGGTGCTACAAATTTCATATCCTGGAAGACAAGGACACTCTTCATCCTAGATGAAAACAAGATTTAGAATTATGTAAAAAAAGAATTCTTAGAACTAGTAGGTGCTAAAGAGAAATCCAAGCACAAGAAGAATGAAGCAAAGACTAAGATGATCTTGATATATTTCGTAAAAGATCACTTGATTCCACACATCACCGAGCTATTACTGTTCGAGAGTAAGAACACTAACATAAAACTAGCGTGGAGGAATCAACTTCATTGTATCATGATAACCACGTCAGATTCAATTGCCACTTATTTTATGAAGGTCTCTCATTGAAGAGATCAACTTAAGGTCATTGGAGACACCATTGATGATGCATAACTTGTTACAGTAACTCTTAATGGATTACCTTCTTCATGGGAGTCGTTTGTTCAAAGTGTTTGTGGATGAGAGAAATTTCCCAAGTCTGATCAGTTATGGACTGATTATGTCCAAGAGGAGGCCAGAGTATTGTCAAAGTATATTTTGTAGAGACTCCATGATGTAGGAACTCAAACTCTTGGAGCTCATGCAAGAAAAAGAAAAGGAAAAGAAATTTTGGAAAGAGAAATACAAGTAGAGGATCAGGCCCAGTTCAAGAACAGAAGAAGAAGGATCTTTCAAGAATCAAGTGCTTCAATTGTAATACATTTGGTCACTATGCTTCTCAGTTTCCTCAGAAGAAAAGGAAGGGAAAGAAGCATGCATTAATAGTCGATGTTGATGAGGATCCACCACAAAAGAAGACAAAGGAATCTAAGCTTGATGGGATTGCAGATGAACTTCAGAAAGTGTATTTCTTTTGACCCCAATGATTTATACAAGGAAGTAGGGATTGAGAGGGAGCTCTAGTACATATCCACAGATGAAAAATTGTGGACATTCTCACCGAGCCTATGTCTAAGAAAAAGTTTGTATACTTTAGAGACGAGTTTGGCGTGATGTAGAATGTCTCCTTCACTGAGAGGGAGTGTTGATGTTTCTCTAGTTAGCAACATTGGATAGACAGTCTCCCAGATTGGTCATGTTGATTTGACCAAGGGAAATGATTCATTCACTCACGTAGCTTTGCTAGTGGTGAATGGCCCATGTGTAGTCTTTCTCATGACGAGGAGTGGATAGACTCAAGGTGCACTCACATTGCCTACTCCAGGATGGAGTGATCTATATTAATTAGACGTGCATGTGAGGAAATGATCATTAACATAAATATAATATATAAATAATATATTTATAATATAATGTATAAATATAAATAATCAATAATTTATTTAATTAAATGAAAAGACAATAATGGAAAAGACATGTCCATTAAATCAAAGGGCACTCTGCCCAAGTATATATATCGGGGCCCTCAATTATAATATATCATCTCATATAATATTTACTTACAGTAACCTCTCATCAAGTTCGCTAAGTCTTGTTGTGATTTTGAGTGTGTAATTATTCTATGATAACAATAACATTTAATTCATAAGGAAATAATTATCAGGGCTGAAAATAGAAAATTCAACGTGTGTAAAATTCAACAGAGTAAACATTATTACTTACACCAAAAATTGTATAAATAAATGAAACTTTGGTTTAAGATAGATGTGTTATCTTAACCACATTGATAACTTGTTGATAGTCAGCCACACACCAATCGAGGAGTCAACTAGTTGGAGAGAAACTCTTAAATCCAACTAGATCTAACAACCTCCTACCTAATAATGATAAAAAAATATCAGAATCACCAATATGATCACACCTAAAACAAGTAGGAGTTAATAATTCTAAGCTTGTTGAAAGAATATCTCAACCACACACCAATCTAGGAGTCAACTAGTTGGAAATAATCTCTTAAATCCAAGTAGATATAACAACCTCCTACCTAATAATGATAAAAAATAATCACAATGACCAATATGATCACACAAAAGACAAGTAGGACTTAATAATTCTAATAGGTTTTACACCTCTTTACTAATTATAACAATCATTCTATTACTTTCCCAACATGCATGACACACTTACACAAAAATATAAATATGAAATCGATGTCTTTATGTTTGAGGGCTATCAATGTACACTCAACAAGCATTTAATATTGTATATCTGAGTGGAAAATTTCATGAATAGTTTTTATCCCAATATATACAACATTAAATACTCTAATGTTAATATATACAACATTAAATACTCTAATGCTAAGTACATATTATTTGTCGTATTGAAAGATAAATAAAATATGTTTTGGTTTGATTAAATTACCAAAAGAATCTGACATTCTTATCGTTTAGAGATTGATGTATATACACGTTCAATCCGTCACCAACTTCACTTGTTTTGTTTATGATTGGTTAAACAACCACCGGCCTATAAAATAAAATGTTATCTTGGCCTCCCCCGTCAGTGATGTTTCCACGCGTTTTTCCTCGAAGGCGTAGTGGCCGACCATCAACCCTGGCGCGCCAAGCCCATCAATAGCTGTATTCCGCTGGCACGGCTTTGAGTTTTCAACGGGGTCAAAACGGCTCCGTCCCCCAGTTTTAAAACGTCAATACATACTTCCCGAAACCGTGTCAGTACATGCTTATAACTGTCACATGATACATCCCCATGGCCGAAACCACCTGTTCAATAAACAAGTGTATAATACCGTGGTCGGAGAAAACCGTGGTCTGTGGAGAATAGTTGTATATTGTTTACAAATTTTTGAAGGTTCCGGGTCTATTCCAAAACCCTCAAAACCCCTTTAGGCAAGTAAGAACTATGTCCCTCGCACTTTCATCTATGGGACTATGCCTAACACCCAATTTTTCTGCTGAATTTGCTACCTGAAATTTTACGCGAAAAGAAGCAAATACAAGCTGTTTTTATAAAGATATCCTACACCCATTGGGCAACGTGAAGAATCGTTAATGGGAAGGAATTTCATTTGTAAAAAGAGGTTCTATTGAAGTGTCTAGAGCTCTTGTAGACATTGTTTTCTCATGAGAGTTATAAGAGAAAGTTTCATCATTCAACACCTATTATTTATATTTGGTATTTAAAGACTAAAATCATCTTTATTTATGTTGGCTCTTATCCATTCTTTGATATGGTGTACCCTTCCACAACATAAAATCCATCACAAAGCGTATGCTTATATAATCTTATCATTGTCACTTAATATAATCTTCCAAGAAAAGCTTTGACACCTTATCTTTGTGAATCCCCTTTTTCAATTCATGTCTTATGTGCATATTTTTATCCTTGTCGATATGGTCGATATGATAATTGAGATGACATCTAATGTCCATACTTAATGTATTCAAAGTTGTCACACCTCAACACTGGACTTGAGTGAGCGCACTCCTTCCACACGACAAGACGAACAAACCGAGCAAGTCAGAGGGTGCTCGGTCACTTTATAAACGAAGTTGGAGTCTTTGGGCACATTGTCGTGCCAAAGATGACTTCGACATGCCATGGCTTGCGGAAGAAGTTGAGTGCGGATGCTTAACAGACGATGCGGGAAAGTGGGCGCCCCATGGTGGACATGGGTTCCCTCACCGAAGGCGCAAGTTTGGATGAGTGGACACGCCGAGTGCAAAAGCGCCCAACCAACTGAACGTGTGAAACGAGAAGTTTGAGTAACTTGGACGTCTTGGGCGTTGCCAAGGGAACCAACCAAACGAAGATTGGAAGCGCTCCATGACTTGGACGTGCGTCAAGAGAAGTTTCCCAAACGGATGGAAACAAGTTGTGGACATCAAGCAAGAAACGGACCGAAGATGCGGACAAAGTATTAACTTGGGTGCCCATGATGAAAGATGAGTCGGTCAGATAGTGAAACACGCCCATTGAAGGGGGTGCATGCCCGTTTGAAGAGTCGGCTCAGGCATAACCAAAGGTGGTGTCTCATGTGGGCGAATGGACACGCCCATTGAGGAGGAGCGCACCTATTTAACCAAGGGGGCACCCATTTGGAAAAGACATAAGAAGTTTGGCAAGAGTTCGAGCAAGGAACAACTAAGTCATTCGGTCAAGGCGTGTTTGGCTAGATCGAAGAGACAAGGCGAACTGAGGCTAAGTATGGACCGTGCAAAGGGAACAGACGCGAGTTGGAGAATCGTTGGAAGTCTTGTGGGAGAGGGACCGTAGGACCAAGAGAGTGTTCAATGAAATTCTGGCAAGGCAGGACGTCACGATGGGTGAATTGAGGTTCTCGCTCAAGTGTGGAGTCTGTGGTTATTCTTAAGGACTGAGGTCGTGAAACAAGTTCGTTCGTGGATTTGGGCGCACAAAGGGGTGCACCTCAGGACTTGGTGGTAACCGACGTTGGTGGAAAGTCTGTGACGGATTTAGCAAGAGTCAAGGAAGGCAAGCCAAGTGAATGGTGCACGACTTGGCTAAGATGAAGACGACACAGGCAGAGTTGGCAAGGATGAGAATGGTGCAGCGAGATTCTACGAAGGGGGAACAATTTTCGTGGAACGAGGAGATTTTGTGACGAGGGGATGAGGGTATGATTCTTTATAATTTGAGAAAAATGAAAGTCGGGTGTTAGGCCGAGTTGGGCCGCTCGCACAATATACTTGTCTATTTGTTCTCTTTGTTATTGTGAATGTGAATGAACTAAGTAAACAAGTGTAACTGTTATAGAGGTTTCATAATTCCGTTATTGAAACATGAGTAAGCGTAGTCCGGGTGTGCGACGACTCAACAAGGGAAAACCGGCGAGTCACAACACATTGCGGTGCCGCACGACCTGTAGTAATCTGTAACTTGGGTGCGCCAAGTTTGTTTAAGTGTAGGGTGACTGCAAGCCCATGACAGATGGAATCAGAGAAGGCTTAACAGCAGAGTGTTGAAGCGATTTTGAAGAGTCGGTGAAGCTCTTCACCATCGTCACTTCCGTGACAAATGGTATCACTTGAACGAAAGATGGCTTCACCGCAGGTTGAAGTTAATAGAAGGTGGGTTCTTAAGGTGAAATGGAAAAGAGACATTGAAGCAGAGAGCACACTTTAGAGAAACTCAGAGTAATCACCGCACAATGTGAGTCATGGGATGAGAGACTAAAGGATCTCTTAGGTGAAGAGAGTTGTCAAGTTTTGAAACGGGATTTGGAGGAAGAAACCATGTCTGTCAGCATCACTGTCTTGGAACAACCAAACTTGTTTGAGGACATTCGTTGCATTTTATGCAATGGTTTTCAAGAGAATCACTTCATGAAGTATGAGCCAAAGAGAAAGGTAATTTGGGAGGAGGAGCCTATAGTGGATCAAGAAAATCCGTCCAAGGAAGGATCACAGATCTTTGACAATAAGGTACGAGTTCCATGGATATCATAGATCTTGACAAGTAATGAAGTGGCAAGCTTGAATGCAATCGTGAAAGAAAGTGTTCAAGGAAGGAACGTTGGAGTTGGTATGTTTCAATCCCCCATGAACCGAATCATGGACTGCGATGAGGATGTTCTAGGAGTAGTCGACCCAAGGGAAATTGGTGTCAATGCCTCGGACAAAGGTGGTGGATGAGACGATCGTTGAGGATGAGTGACAATTGGCCTGGAGATGGCCAAGTATTTGTCTTAACTCGAAGAAAGAACATGTCTGGTGCACATACCAAACAAGGACACACACTAGTTTGGGTTGCACATCATTTTGAAGGGTTGGCATACTTAATGGAAGTTTCTTCAAAGGGAACAGATTCACTGAAGGTTGATTCGCATGGACGATGACGAAGGGGAATGAGTGATAAGTCTATGAGGCAAGTCATATTGTCATCCGAAGGAAGGAGGCAGATTTTTCAACGGAGGCATCACACAGGAAGAGACAAATAACTCAAAATGGATGTGGGAAGAAGTGAATTTGGGAGATAAGGATGAACCAAAGATTAAGTGTACAACAACCAAGGGAACAACGATGTAACAATTCGAACAATTGTTGGGATGAATCAGAAAAACATAGAAGTGATCGAGAGAGGAAAATCGATCGTGGACTTGATGGTTGAGCATTTCGGTTGAGTCATGCGGAGATCTAACTTTCGCAGCAGAAAACCAAGGAAGGAATGAATGGAAGAAGGCATGAAGTTTTGTTTCAAGAAAGACAGAAGAGACAACAATGGAGTCATTCAAGAAATCTATCAAGAAACTACAATGGGAAAAATGCACGACAATATATTTGAGAGTGTTTGTCAATGGTATGGGACATCAGATTCCTAGTGGTATAGGACACCAGGTGCACAGACATTCTCGGGGAGCTTGGCTAGAGCAGATTGACTCAGAGTTGTTGATTGGAATATGTATTGGCATGGACGAGGCTTCGTTAGAAGCAAGCATGGAATCCTTTGGGTGGTCCCTTCGACTTGAATGACTTGGGAAGTATATTGAGAGGGGAAGGTGGATGCTTTCCTTCATCATAAGTCATACAAATAGACCATAGTCTAGCATTAAACGATCAAGTGGATGGGAGTAGTGAGGAAAGTAGGTTGGATGGATGATGGCATAAAGTTGGATTGGTGAAACGTTTGGTTTGGGAACAAGATTGCAAGAGGATAGGGTGAGTAATACCTTTGATTCCACAAGTCAATGGGCAGATGAACCGAAAATGTAGAACTGAATCCTGAGTAGGTATGCAGCCGAAGTCTGAGTAGGTGTGCAGCAGAGTAAGTTCAAAAATCCAAACACTTGGGCATTGCAGTGAAACTCCTTAACGTAGATTGAACAACAACAAGAGTTGGACAGGTGGAGAGCATTTGAACCAAAACAACTATGTGAAGGAATGTGGAGCACTTTTGTAGATTGAGTGCGAAGTTGGACTAATCACCCAACTTTCTCAAGATGTGAATCCTAGGATATGTACACAAACATGACGAAAGTGGTTAGAGTAGGGGAAAATTTCATCACAGCAGTTCAACAGGTTGTTGCGGAAAGTAGCCAAAGACACTTGGAAGATTATGGATGCTTGTTGAGGACGACAAATACTTTGAGTGTGGGATCATGTCACGCCTCAGGAATGGACTTGAGTGTGTGCACTCCTTCCACACAACAAGACGAACAAACCAGACGAGCCGAAGGGTGCTTGGTCACTTTATAAACGAAGTTGGAGTCTTTGGGCGTGCTGCCATGCCAAAGATGACTTCGCCATGCCATGACTTGCGGAAGAAGTTGAGTGCATAGGATTAATGGATGACGAGGGAAAGTGGGTGCCCTATGGTGGACATGGGTGCCCTCATCGAAGATGAAATGTTGGATGAGTGGACACGTGGGCTCTGAAAGCATCCAACTAACTGTACATGTGAAACGAGAAGGTTGAGTAACTTGGACACCTTGGGCACTTCCAAGGGAGATGACCATACAAATATTGGAAGCGCTCCATGACTTGTGCATGCATCAAGGGAAGTTTCCCAAATGGATGAAAACAAGTTGTGTACATCAAGCAAGAAACGGACTGAAAATGCAGACAAAGTATTGAATTGGGCACCCATGACGAAATATGAGTCGGTCAAATAGAGAAACATGCCTATCGAAGTGGGTGCGCACCCATTTGAAGAGTTGGCTCATGCATAACCAAAGGTAGTGTCTCATTTGGGTGAATGTTCGCTTCCATTGAGGAGGCGAACACCTATTTAACCAAGGGAGTGCTCATTTGGCAAAGACATAATAATTTTGGCAAGAGTTCGAGCAAGGAACAACTAAGTCATTAGGTGAGGGTGTGTTTGGGTAGATCGAAGAGAAGGAAAATTGAGGCTAAGTCTGTACCGTGCAAAGGGAACAGACGCGAGCTAGAGAATCACAAGAAGTCTTGTGGGAGATAGACCACAGGACCAAGAGAGTGTTCAATGAAATTATGGCAAGGCAGGGTGCCATGATGGGTGAATTGAGGTTTTCGATCAAGTGTGGAGTTTGTGGCTATTCTTAAGGATCGAGGTCATGAAACAAGTTCTTTCTTGGAGTTGGGAGCAAAGAGGGGTGCACCTCGGGACTTGGATGCTAACCGACGTTGGTGGAAAGTCTGCGACGAATTCAGAAATATTCAAGGAAGGTGAGCCAAGTGAAGGGTGCATGACGTGGCTAAGATGAAGAAGACACATGTAGAGTTGGCAAGGTTGAGAATGGTGCAACGAGATTCTGCGATGAGGGAACGATTGTCAGAGAGATGGGTGGTTGTGTTGAGAATATTATGTTGTACTAAGATTTATGCGCTCTCTTGTATTATTGGGGTGTGGCACAGATCTTGCGTCCAACACACTTTTATGATTCTTTATAACTTGAGAAAAATGAAAGTCGAGTGTTAGGCCGAGTTGGGTCGCTCACACAATATACTTGTCTATTTGTTCTCTTTGTTATTGAAAATGTGAATGAACTAGGTAAATAAGTGTAACTATTATAGAGGTTTCATAATTTCGTTATTGAAACGTGAGTAGGCGTAGTCGGAGTTTGCGAAGACTCAACAAGGGAAAATCGACGAGTCACAACACATTGCAGTGTTGCACGACCTGTAGTAACTAGTGAATTGGGTGTGCCAAGTCTATTTGGGCATCGGGTGACTGCAGGCCCGTGACAAAATCGCACACTTGCCATAATATCATTTTCTTTGTTACCTTTGTGTTATGAGAAATCTTACCATGCAGAAAAGTTAAGCTCCCCTTTGGACCGAGACCCCTTCTTTGGTCCAAAGACAGAAGTTAAAAAAAATAGTTTCTACTTTCCTTATATATCTATTTCATTACCAATCGAAATGAGAAAGAGAAAGAGTGTGGCATACCTTGTTTCGACATTTTTTCTCACTGCTCCAAGCTTCAGGCTTGATCTCTAATCTCCTTAGCGTGAGTCAGGACCTGCGATGAACAACAAATAAATCCTTTCTCCTACTCTATGTTATTAGATAAAATATATCTATCTATACTCAATTTGACTTAAGCATAGACATTACAATAAGTAATCATAATGAAAGGAATAGGCCAAGTTAATATTAATGGAAATCCAAAAGAAGGCACTTACAAATCAAGTTGATGTTTCTGCAATCTTCTCAAATCTCTCCTCATCTATCCCTTGCATGAAAGTCTTGATATCAAAATGTTGATGCTTTCTCCCATGATCAAAGGTTTGACACCTAAAATCTTCCTCCTTTCACCTTGGAAATGCCTTCAATTTATAGGATTGGGAGGCTCAACCACCATGATATAATAAGGGAAGTGGTTGAGGATATGGCTCCATGAGTTTGGATTTGATCCTAAGATAGTACCATAGGATAGGATTCGACCCAAAATAACCTCATCTCTTCAGATTTGTCCCTTAAGAAAAGGCAGGATTCACCATATTTTCCTCGAACCAAACTAGTGCTCCCCTTGAGTTAGAGACTGAGCACTAGTGGAACTCCCTGAATAAGACCAAGGGGGTTCCACCCTATAAAGTGTCGCTCCCCCAACATGGCTAGGGAGGCGCCACCCTTCATAAATTCTCAAAAAATGGTCGAATTTCCAAGTGAAAAGCATGTTTCTAGCCTTGAAATGATGGGTTTCTTCCTTCAATATGACTTAGGAATCATGGAAAATGTCTTTAATGGTGTCAAAAAGTTTTGACACTTGGAAAAGTGCACGTGACACTTAGTAAGGTGCATATGACACTTGAAAAATTGCATGTGACACTTAGTAAGGTGCATACGACTTTTGCGACACTTAAGTGTGGCATTTTGATGTGTAACAGATGCCCCCTAAAGTGTGAGGTCAGAAGAGAAACTAATGGCCAAAATACTTTACAAATTATTCAATGCAAAGGTGTTGGAGTAGGAGAACCTGGTAGAAGCTGGAAACAACCATCAAACAATATAAATATATGTTTCATTCTTGAGGTAGGCATACATATGCTTGGAATACGAGTTGACTCAAAGCATGGTCATCGACCAATACACCGTGGATCCATGAGAATAATGACTAAGGATATGGCCACCAGAGATACAATGTGTATCCATACCTCCATGACATCAAATGATCGCAACCATGAAAAATACACAGTGGAGCTACGAGAAGACAAAACATATCCACAGATCAATACAATGTGGATCTATGTGACAGTATATTTATCAGTAAGATTGCTAGCATGGTGATTGTGCTGAAATATTTTACATGCTCAAATGATCTCCATTGCAGCCTGGGAAAAGCACATAACAGAGTGAGCTTCCAACCTAGGTTCTTCATCCCGATCCTGAAATGTACGATTCTATCCATGCGAATAGATTACTTGATGTCGAACATGGTAGAAACCACTTAATTATCGGTCATTGAGGTATATCGTTAACAAGTGTGAGGGAAATCACCAATGATGAAAATGATTCCAAAGGTACCTTTAGTAAATTCCAACGAATGTGAATAAATGACTTGAGATCGAACATTCGTGGAATCATCCAATAAAAGGTCAATGGTGTAAACCTATTTTCGAAAGCGAGTATGTCTTCCATTGAGGCATGCAAGTTCCAAGGTACTAATTTGTTTCTAAGTCTAATTCTCAAATGATGCACTGAATTCGAAAGGAATAGACTCATCGAAGGAGGGCCACTATGTATCCCCCATCATCAACATGAAACTGAAATGGCAAAGTGATGTGAGATGGTGTACTAAATGAGTATGGACTTACACGGGAATGGAAACTGGTAATAATGCAGATGGATGGTTTGAAGTGAAACTTCCCTTGAACATTGTGAGGCACAGAAAATGACTTGGAAACATTGACTCGACAAGTACCAAGAACATAATGTGATGATAATAAGAGCACTCTTAGACTGGAATGAAAAAGTATAATGACACATGGAATTGGTATGACTCAAAGACAAGCAGATTACCCAACTGTAAGACGAGACACAAACAGGTGCCATGCTTAGGGGTAACAACAATCGTTGCCATAATGGATTCCAAAAACCTTGACCCACTTCTTTCAATTTCTCCCCCACCATGATTGGTGAGTACCGCTTTGTTTTTTAACGAGATGGAGAAGGATAAACGATGATCAATATAGCTCATATTTGATGAGTCCCTCGACATATGTTTAAAGAACCTGAAGAAGGAGGGGTTCAATCGTGTATGGGTCATGGAGATTAGACTCACATAGGTCCTTCAATGCATAATTTTATGAGCCCAAATAAGGTAAACTTGGTGGTTTTTCACGTTTAGAGAGTCTGAAAAAAAAACTTAAAGACGACTCTAAGGGTGAATTTTTCATAAATTTAGTCTCCTATGTCTGAAAAGGGTAAAACAATACAAAGGAGAACTCTTCTAGTCATTATTTACTAGAGTATTGTTTTTCATAATTAGTCTCGTGAGGCCGAAAAAGAAATAAAATGCCACTCGAAAGACCTTTCAAACCTTTTAACTAGTGTGAAAGGAAACAAGCTCACTCAAAAATCTTTTCATGTTTAGGGAGTCTGAAAAGAGCTTAAAGGAGACTCCAAAGAGTTCATTTTTTGTATAGATTTTACAAGTTCGAAAAAGAGATAAAAGTATACTCATAAACCTATTCTCATGTATTAACGAGCATGAGAAAGAACAAAGACTGAGATCGGTAACCTATTCTCATATATTTACGAGCACAAGAAAGAACAAAGACTAAGCTCATTCTAGAAAAACTACTACGTTATGATGGGAACAAACCCCAAGCAAGGATCACTCCTAGCAGCGTGTCTCTCTAGAGATATATTGCAAAACAGAAGCAGCATGATGTGAATGGCTAGTGTGAAGCATAACTGCAATGGGTATAAACAAGCGAGATGAAAAATAGAAAAAAGCATTAGCAAGCTATAAGAAAGCGAGATGACAAATAGTAGTGAAGTAGTGGCAAGCACGACCATTAAGTAGACAATCTGCTTATTTTTTTAACAATCTTGAAACAGAGAAAGAAATATTCTTGTGTGGTACCCGTAAGTGGTTGTACTCTATCCCCAGCTGAAAAGATAGCGGCTCAACTCCAACATGATGTCCAAAGGCTGGATGCATGCTCCCCAAGCTTCTTTTCATCCATCAACTCTTCTCCTATCGCTAATGTCTATACTGGAATAGACTCCTGGTTACTAATAGGAAAATTTTCACCAAAGAGGGAGGAAGAAAGAGGATCAGCTGACCTAGGTGGATGAAAGGAAGGTTCAGTTATGCGTTTTAGTGAAAGAATCGACTCAAAGGGAGAGGTGGGTGTTTCATTTTTTAACGAGTTTGAAACAGGAAAAGAACTATGCTCATGACCTCTGGGTTCAATTCCTAGACCTCTGTTTCATTTTTTAACGAGATTTCCACAGAGAAAAAAACTATGCTCATCATCCTCTGTTTCATTTTTTAACGAGCTTGACATGGAAACAAGAACTTTTCTTGACTCTGGTTTCATTTTTTAATGATCTTGGAACCTAAAATAAAACTATTCTCATTACTTATTCTTGATCATGGCTTCCAAGAGGAAAATTCTCTGGAAGGAATACATGTTAAGGGACATACCTCAATCATGGCCTCCAAGAGATCTTCATTGGATGAAAGAACAACGCTCTGGAAGGAATACATTTCGAAGGCCGCAATAGGGGTAAGGAGATCAAGCTCTAATATCCCTATTGAAGATATCACCATGTCAACTACCATATCTAATTCAAAAGAAGAATCATCCAGAGTTGAACGCATGGGACATGTTTCCACATAATTAACTTGTGGCGGGGGTGATACCACTTACACATAAGGACCATTTAGGGAAGGCGGATGTTTGGCCTTCAAATGAGGATCAACAAACGAAATTTGATCGATAGTCACAATGTTTCCATTATAATGGAAAGATATCACTTAAAAGAGAGTGGACACGATAGTTTTCATGGCATAGACATAATCTCTCCCAAGGAGAAAAGTAAAATCGAAAGGGTTGTGAACTACCATAACGTCAATATAGACGGTTTTCCCTCCTAAAGTAACAAGTAATTGAGGAAGGACCAATAAAGGTTGAGTGATTCATTTGTTAAAAGATAACAGATTCTGGGTGACTGACACAAGTTGAGGACAACCCAAATATTTCCAAGTAGTTGAGGATAGAATACTAAAGGAAGCACCTTCATCTATAATAGTTTGAGGGACACTCCTACCACAAACATGAACAATGATTTAGAAATGTATGTAGGAAGGAAGACAAGGTCTGATTAGCCCATTATGTTATCACTAAGAGTCACCCTCTGACTGCAAGAGGATAATCCTAGTACCCATCAAAAAAGGTAAATGGATTAAAATGGTTTGAGTACGTGGATCAGTGAGACTACAGGGAGAGGAAAATATAACAAAAGTAATTGCAGATCAGTTCAGGACCATTGTGCTATGGATTCATAAGTATCGTGAATAATGAAGGCATTTAAACTTCCTATTAGACAAAGAATTTATGTGGTGATGAGGAGAACGAAGACATAAAATGTTTGGGTGATGAACCATGAAATATGGGCATGATGACAATAGATCCTCCATCGCCTCATAAATCCATAAATCAAAGAGATTATATCCAGAAAATAAGAAAAACATAAAATATCTGATGAACCATGAAAGATGGGCATGATGACAACAGATTCTCCATCGCCTCAGGAATCCATAAATCAGAAAGATTACATCTAGACAAGAAGAAAAATAGAAAATATCTGATGAACCATGAAAGATGGGCATGATGACAATAGATCCTCCATTGCCTCGGGAATCCATAAATCAGAGAGATTACATCCAGACAAGAAGAAAAACAAAAAATATCTGATGAACCATGAAAAATGGGCATGATGACAACAGATCCTCCATCGCCTCAAGAATCCATAAATCACAGAGATTACATCCAGACAAGAAGAAACAGAACAACGTGTAAACTAAGAAGATGGTCTAATAAAAACAATTCAAAGGAATCTTCAATAACATAATATTTACAATCCAAGCCCTTAGGATTACAAACTAAAAATATAGAGCCCTGCTCATAAAACTCTCTCGGCTCTCTCGCCTCTGAAAAAACACCCCTTTCCAAAATCTAAGACTGATCTATTTATGATCAAATCAGTCCACAACTACCAGGAGTGTGATCTAGCCATCCCATTCAAGGCTTTACGTCGGTGCATCCTTCTGTTAGACTGTGTGTGTATCCTTCTGTCAGACGTGAGCTCAGATCATCATGGGCCTGCAGAAAAAACCATCCATAGGGGTACCTCGGGCTGACAACTCTATCTCCATGGCCTCCATGCCTTCTATTTATGGAGTGATTTGAGGTTTCAACCACCACTCATTTTTCATTAACTTATTTTTTTCTCAGGATTGCAACGAGGCTTAATGCCTAGGGGGCGGCCATGTGCTACTCTCGGATTTGTCGTTATATAAGCACGTGATTGTGGGGCCATCATAAGCAGTTTGGATGCACACCACTTTTGATCCCGCAATTCACCACCTTCTACCACGTAGCTCTTTCACTATAGCATGGCTTCAATTGCAGGACTGCTTAAGAATTTTATTGCTCAAGCAAGTTGTGTCCCCGCAATGAAGCGTGGTCATTGATATAGTCGCTTTCCCTGATCTGGGCAGCCTTGCCAATTTAGCGCCCCTGCTAAATTTTATCCGCTTGCCAACTTTAGGATCATTCTAACTACGCTTGGCTATGGCGCTAATTTTGGCACTGGACAAGAACACTTCCCGAAGGATGATCTGATGTGGTGGCTTGATGTCACTATGCAGATGTGTCATGAAAAGAGAGATGACATGTGTTGGTGCCATATGGATTCCATGTTTCATGACAGATGAGAGCTCCATATGTCTGAACTGATGACTAACACGTACTTTGGCACTTTAGAGATCAGGGGTGGTTTGCATTTAGAGCTAGAGCTTCGAAGTGAATGACAATCGTCGATTTGAGGAGGACACACGGTAGGGATCTGTGGACTTCGGGAGAACTACTTCAGAGGAAAATGAGAGTGGGGAGGCTGAAAATCCCGAAGCCCAAACTCCCAAAGTAAACTACCACCAATAGATTTGGAAGAACACGCGACAACGATCAGTGGACTTCGGGAGAAAACACTCCAAATGAAAGTGAGAGGGGAGAAGCTAAAACTCTCGAAGCCCAGATTCCCAAAGTAAATCATGACCGTTTGATGGAGAAGGATGCGTGGCGCTTGATAATTAACTCCGGGGCTTTTTCCTAGCCACTAATCCTCGCGCAATTTTTACATGTCGAATACACGCGAGCCAATGATCTGAATTGCTCCTAGGATCTCCGTCATTGGAAAAATAAACCCACCCGCTTCTTGTATTTCAAGCCCGAAATGGGCTACTTTTGAATGCTTTGTTTGGATGTTTCTATGCAACAAAGGACTTGGTCTTCCTGCGACCCTTTGACAGCTTTATGTGATAACACATTCCAATCAAAATGAATAGCCTCATTACTTGGACGGGGTTCAACAATAGGAGGAGAAATGCTCCCTTGTATAGTAGAATCAGTATTAACAAGAAAAATGTGAGCGATATTGACTTCACTCTCTAACGGGAGAGTGGGATCGACCAATGATGGGATGGTATCGATCAATTGGTGGGTGTCACTCTCTAAGGGGAGAGAAGGATCGACCAATGGCGGATTCGGGTTGACCACTTGGATTTCACTCTTCATGGAAAGAGTGGGATTGATCGACGAGGGAACCAGACTAACCACTTTAGATTCACTCTTCAAGTGAAGAGTGGGATCGACCGATGATGGAATCAGATCGATCACTTTAGCAAGCAATGATGGGTTGGGAGAGAGATTACGATAAGCAGTTGGAAGTTGTGGCTGCAAAACAATTATTTCTTCCAACAATTTTGAGGCTTCATCCATACAAGGGAAAAGGTGAGCTTGATGACTTCCTTCACATAACCTACAAGGAAATTTGAATCTATTTTTCTTCTCCTAGACCTTATTTTCACTAATTGATGGATTTTCACCAGGATGACCTGTAGAGGTTGATGACATGAGTTGTTTGGAACTCATGGACCACACATCTAAAACCTTGGGAATACCAGGGAAATCTTTAAGAAGATGGTCACCCTTACAAATCCTGCATGGGAATTTGGGTTTTCGAGTTGTCTTGGTAGGCTTGTAAACCTCATCAATATTCCCAGCCTGATTGACAATAACCGGTTGATTACTTCCAACATGTCCTGCAGTGATTGGAAGTTTGGTCCCTTGCTTATTTTTCTTCTTCTTAATCTTCCTTTTCTTCTTCTTCTTATACACCTGTTTACTAGATTCAAATATTTCACTAGGCAAAGGAGAATAAAGGGAAGAAGACTAAAAAAGAGAATAAGGAGAAGGGTCAACATGAGGTACTTGTTCTTGGGGTGAGGTTCTTCCATTCAAAGCATTGGGAGCATTTGCAATTACCAGAGTGGAAAAAAACCATATCGGTAACTTGATAGTGAGTCTGAGAAGAGTCAATGTGGCAATATAAGGAGGACCAACTTTTCCAAAAGAAAGGAAAAAAAAGGTTACCTGGGAGAAGGGGTTCCTTCGTTGATAGTTCTTGGAACTAACCCCATAAAAACTTATTCAACCTAAGGTCCGATACGGAAAAGAAACAACACACACTAAAAAATCTAGGGAGCAAATAGATAAACAAACCTTCCCACATTGAAACCACTTAGTTGGTGACAAAATCCATTAATCTCATGGGATCAATATAGGAAGGAGCTGATATAGAGCAGATGGAATAGTTACGTCGACAACCTGCTTAACAGACTTACACCCTGGTGCAAGTTTCCACGTGGTGAAACTATGGGTTACCCTCCAAGGAGCCTGAGTGAATTTGACCAACATCTATTCCAGGTACAACAAAGACTTTCCCCTTCGCCTTCACCTTGTGTATGAGCCCTAAATATTATGGACACTAAGGTTACCACTTACAACAACAAAGCATGGGAAACAATTGACAATCGGGTATACATGCAAGGGCGGGGTCGAAACTCGAAATCCCCTTGAAAGGTGCCTCTGACAGAGGTCTAATCCTCCCAAGTGATCCCCAAGTGTCTAATGAAACTGTTTGTAATACACACAAACCAATCCACCAATACCAACAAAGAGAGGTTACTTACTCTGTTGGCCCTAACTCAAGATTCTATGTGTGTTTTATATCTATAGAGTTGTCTTCAACACCTACTCCAAATCCCTACAATTGATCTATTGTAGCTTTTCATATCCCTATAAAGAAAAATCTCTAGATGGATTTTAATTCGCGCTTTAATTTTATGGTTGTTCATTTACTCAGGGGTATGGAGGTGCAACTGATGATATGTGACATGAATATTAAAACCATGTAAAACAAAAATGAAATGAAAAAATTTCAATTTCGATGAATGATAACTATGGAAATGCTAAGAGTCTTTTTTTGATTCCCAAATGCATAAACCCAATGCAATCTACCAAATGCAAACTACAAATATGCACCACCCAAAAACTAGAATGCAATTTTTTTTTCATTTAATCCAATGCAATGAGATATGCAAAAATATTTAATGCTTCACTACTTTCAAATGGAAAGAAAGGAATCAATGTTTGACACAAAGAGACACTAAGCAAGAAAGAATATAAAACAAAAATGCCCTAAAAAAGGTTGACAAGTACCCAAAGAATACAAATGTCAGAATGCTTCCAACATAAGTTCAAACAAGAAGCCAAATGATCTAAAAGAGAAAGAAAACAAACACTCTTGGCAATCCTCAAAAAATGAGCAGCAAGAATCAATACTCAAGGATGGGTTGCGGTAAACAAGAGAGTCTTAATCATTGAAAAAGCAAGATGTTTCAATGAATACAAAAAGAGCTCAATATCAAACAACCTTTCCAAACTTTAGTTGTTGAAAGGTTCCAAACAATCAAGCAATATGAAAACTTTGAGAGATGAAGATAAGAAAACTGAAAGGTAGGATGAACCAGGAGATCTTGTTAACCCAAGGGGGCCATACATTTTCACAACTAGGAGAAGTTTGAAAACTCGAAGAAAGAAAGGAAATGAGTGATGAATGCTAATTTATTAATCAAAACAAAGTCAAAGACAAACCAAAATACGCTGGGCTAAAATCCTCTTAACATCAGATTGAGCAAAACCAAGTAGAACCTCACAAATCCACATAAAAGGAGAGACTGGTTCCCATATTACCAAAGGATCCGAGAACTATGGTGCTCCCTAGAATACCAAGGGGGAACGCCAGTCAGGCCAGTGGCACCCTGGTAGCCACTAGAGGGGAGTGTTGATCCTGAAAAAGGTTAAAAATGGCTTCCAAAAGCTAAAACTCAGTAGAGATTCAGTCAATGACTCTGTAAACTATTCAATCAAGAAGAGGGAAGGGGAAAATACTTAGAATCAAGAATCAATCAAACAATATCTAATCACAAGCAAGGATTCAAGATGAACCAAAGGAAGTACTAGTCAAATTCGTTCCCCAGTGGAGTCGCCATTTTTCTGTTATGAGAAATATTACCCCGCGGATAGGTTAAGCTCCCCTTTGGACCAAGACCTCTTCTTTGGTCCAAATACAGAAGTAAGAAAATGGTTTCCACTTTCCTTATATATCTATTTCATTACCAATCGAAATGAGAAAGAGAAAGATATTGGTGTACCTTGTTTCAATGTTTGTTCTCACTGCTCCAAGCTTCAGGCTTGATCTCCAAGTGCCTTAGTGCGAGTCAGGACCTACGATGAAAAACAAAGAAATCATTTCTTCTACTCTATGTGATTAGATCAAACGGATCTATCTATACCTAATGTGACTTAAGCATAGACATTACAATAAACAATCATAATGAAAGGAATAGGCCAAGTTAATATTAATGGAAAGCCAAAAGAAGGCACTTACAAATCAAGTTGATGTTGCTACAATATTCTCCAAGCTCTCCTCGTCTAGCCCTTGCATGAAATTCTTGATACAAAAATATTGATGCTTTCTTCCGGGGTCAAAGGTTTGACACCTAAATTCTTCCTCCTTTCACCTTGGAAATGCCTTCAATTTATAAGATTGGAAGGCTCAACCACCATGAGTTAATAAGGGAAGTGGTTTAGGATATGGCTCCATAAGTTGGGATTTGATACTTATATAGTTCCATAGGATAGGATTCAACCAAAAACAATCTCATCTCTT
>ML783544.1:29312-53300 GCA_009831015.1 Picea engelmannii | reverse complement strand
ATATATATATATATATATATATATATATATATATATATATATATATTTCGAAAATATTTCATTGAATTATAAAATCCTATAAAAACTTGGCGAACCTTTCACTAAAATGTAAAAACTTCTAAAATATTGGTGAATATTTTGTTAAAATATAAAATCACATATATAATAGGCAAATATTTTCATTAAAATTCAATATACCCTCATCTAAGGGAGAAAACATTTTTTGAACTTGATCTAACAAATGCAATCTAAAATTCATCATATTGACATATTAACAATGCTCAGAGCAACTTATTAAACATAGGTAAAAGCATCAACAATCTCACACACAATTTTCACAAACATGAAATCAAACAAAATAAATCACCGCGAACTCAGAAAAGTTTTACCCTCGGAACCCAAATGGGAAAACCAACATCGAATGGGGCTCAGTTTCTTTTCATCTCCACAATATCTGGTACAATGCTCTCATGGATTTATATGCCTCTTCCTCCTTGTCCAAAAGAACCATTGGGAGTGAAATTACATGAGAAAATAGGGACAACTAGGGTAATGGGATATGCACCAAGCTGACCTTTCATTTCTCATTCCTCACGTTTTTCTCTCCTTTATTATTATTTTTATTTTCATTTAATTCTCATGTTTTCTCTTTTGTCTTGTTCATTTTACATTACATCATCTTTTACATAGTTTAGATAACCTTCATAAATTGTTGAATTGTCTTGAAAGTACTTACTCTTACCCATTCATTTGGTTCAGATTCAATTCAGATCATTTTTTTTCCCTCATCCTCTTCCATGGGATAAAAATTCTTCGATGCACCATATCTAGCCTTACCCACCTAAACTATTAATCCTTACGATGAAATCTTCCAAGAAATCTAGTTCCTAGAAACAAGAGAGCTAATTTTAGGATCTTGAGCACACAACCCCTTCAATTAAGGAGTGATTGAAGGGATAGACTGATGCAAGATCTTAGTATAAAAATATACCAAGGGATAGCCTTGGGATAGTTAGTCAATCTTTACAGTCATGTAGCATCACTTCCAACACTATTTTAAGTAATTGATAATCTTTTGTCATCATAAAAAATAATATGTTAGGCCTTGAATTACTTTAGTCTCATCTCAAAATGGATTAGTTTAATTTCTCATGCTTCATTTCAATTTATGCAATAGAATAGTTTACCATAAGGTTTACTTTGTTTTTCTTTATATCAACTTATACAATTGCAGCTTTGATTTTGTAGCAAGATTACTTCATGGTTTTCGATCAAGTAGCCTATATCGACTCACCTGGATTGGCATCCTTGCACTCTGATCCTTGTAGTATTGCAACCTAGATTTCCATCAATGTGATAAGTAGGGGATTGGTCACGAGGTCGCATGATCCTTTGAATTATGTTTTGTAGTCCTTTATTTCAAGTATTTTACGACTTTATTAGTAGTTGAATTCAAATTCCATCTTTATAGTGTTGAGTAATTATTATCTTTTCATCCCTTACTGAAGTAACTTGAAGTGGTCCTTAGATTAATATAGTCCTTATTTGTAGATAGATGCATGTGTGGGGTTTGCACATATAGTGCATATCACCTCTTAAGTTTGTACGAACCTTGGTTTGACGTTTAAAGTTGTGAGCTGAGGAGTGCAATGATCTTGTTGTAATTCTTTGGCCCATAAAAAAGTTCCACAATACTTGCATGTGCAATACACCAAACAATAGATCTTATGCCTAGAGAAATACCAACATCAAAAGTTCCTTGTCGAATGAGCACACTGAATTTGGTGTAGTTGAAGGAGATGTTAGATAAAAGTTACATCAGGTCAAGTGTGTCCCCATGGGGAGCACTAGCTCTATTTTTCAAAAATAAAGATGACACATTGCACTTATTTATTGACTATAGGCATGATCAATATGACCATCAAGAACAAGTATCATTTTCCCATGATAGATGATCTCTTTAACTGACTCAGAGGAGTTGCAATTTTCTCAAAAATTGATTTGAGGTTAAGATATCACTAAGTCAAAATCAAGGATGAAGATATCCACAAGACAAACTTTAGAACAAGGTATGGGCACTATGAGTTTGTGGTGGTGCCATTTGGACTTACAAATTCACCATCTACATTCATGTGTTTAATGAATAACATTCTCAATAAGTATATAGACAAGTTTGTCTTGGTATATGTTGATGACATTATGGTATACTCCATGACTAGATAAGAGCATGGGGAACATCTCAAAATGATTCTATAGGTATTGAGAGAGAACCCATTGTATGCTAAGTTCAACAAATGTGATCTCTTTCAAAAGGAAATCTAGTGTATATGCCACATAATTACAACAGAAGGAGTGGCAGTAGATCCTGAGAAGATCAAGGAAATCATGGATTAGCTTGCCCCTAGGAATGTAACTGAAGTAAGATATTTTATGGGATTGGATAGATATTATAAGAGTTTCATAAGGGGATTCTTCAATATTGGTAACCCCATTACTTCATTACAAAGTAATGGAAAGAGGTGTGTATGGTCACCAGAGTGTGAAGCCAACTTTCAGTAGCTAAAGCATCTTTTGACTAATGCCCATGTTCTGAATATTGCATATCCTGAAAAGGATTTCTTGGTTTGTACCGATACTTGCAAGGAAGGGCTTGGTGGAGTTATTATACAAGAAGAACAAGTGATTTGTTATGAATCACAGAAATTGAGTGAGCATGAGCAGAAGTATGCTACCCATGATTTGTAGCTTGCAACAATTGTGCATGCATTGAAGATATGGAGACATTATTTTCTTGAGAGAAGATTCATCCTAATGACCGACCATTGTGTTATAAAGTATCTATTCGACCAACCAAGGTTGAATTCCAAAAAAGTCAGATGGATGGCATTGATCAATGAGTTTGATTTTTAAATCAAACACATAAAAGGAAAGGAAACTAGAGTGGCAGATGCACTCAATCAAAGTGTGCATACAATACACTTAGCAGCAACAAGTGTAGGAGAGTATGATATTAAGCAGAGGATTAAAACCCTCTTACATGAAGATGAGTTATTAAATCAAGTAAGAGAAGGGTTACAACAAGAATCCAAGGAAAGAAAGTATGAGGGATATTTTCTTACAGTTGATGAGCTATTATTGTATAAAAATAGGTTGTATGTGCCTAATTCATTAGATTTGAGGCACCTGATTATGGATGAGTTCCATAAGAAACCTTATATGGTTCATCCTAGTTACTAGAAATGGTAACAATGGTAACACAAATGTACTATTGTCCAAGGATGAAGAAGGAAATTGCTCAATACATTTCCAACTTCCTAAAGTGTCAACAAGTAAAGGTTGAGCACAAGCATCCTGTTGGGCTATTGTAGCATATGCCTATTCCAGAGTGGAAATGGAAAGCGATTTCCATGGATTTCATTAAAGGTTTTCCAAAGACAATAGAACAACAATGATTCAATCATGGTTGTGGTAGATAACCTAAGAAAGGAAGATCACTTTATTCCTGTTAAATATACTTTTAGGTCCATAGATATTGTTAATGTTTTTATGAAGGAAATTTTCAAATTGCATGGTTTTCCCAAGACCATAATCCCGGATAGAGATGCTAAGTTCACTTCAATTTTTTGGAGAATCTTGTTTACAGGATTGGGGAAAAAATTGGCATTTAGCACGGCCTACCATCCTCAAAAAGATGATCAGACCAAAAGAGTGAAAACAGTGCTAGAGGACATGTTGAGGATGCATGTTATGTATCATCCCAAATAGTGGGAAGAGTATCTACCTTTGGTAGTTTTTTCCTATAACAATGGTTACCAAGAATCATTGAAGATGAGTCTATTTGAGGTTCTATATGGAATAAAATTCAAAGTTCCAATTGGTTGGGACAGTCCAATGGATAATATCACACTTGGACCAGAATTGTTGAAGGAAATGGAACAAGTAATTATTAAGATAAGGCAGAATTTGAAGGTAGCTCGAGACAGAAAAAAGAGTTATGAAGATAGAAAGAGAACCCATAGAGAGTTCAAAGTGGGAGATCATGTGTGTATATGAGCTAAACCCAATAAAATTTTCTTGAGAATGGGAATGTGTGCTTAGTTGGAACCCTACTATTGTGGACCTTTTGAAGTCCTGGAAAGAGTGGGGCCAATAACACACAAAATGTTTTTACCACCTATTGTTAAAGATAATAATGTGTTCCATGTATCCTTGTTGAATAAATATATTCATGATTCTAATCATGTTATTGATTAGACTCTGATACAGCAGGAGCCATAGGTAGAATTCTAGCCTGAACCTCGATGCATCCTGGACAAGAGAGAAATAATGCTTTGGAATTGATCCATCACGCAAGTCAAGGTTCAATGAAGGAACTTTGGAGAAAATGAGGCTACATGGGAGCTGGAAGATGCCATGAGGGTACATACATGGTGTTTTAAACACCAAGGATGATGTTTCTTTAAGGGGGAGGGGAATGTAACACCCTATTTCCCCCCATAATTATAATCATGTTAAGACTTCATTTAATGAGAATATGAAGCTTTTAATCATATTTTGATTAATGAAAAAAAAACAGACAACTGACTAAGAGGGGGAAACCTTGAAAGTATTAGCCATGATACACAAGTGGGAATTGAAAAAGAAGGAATTGATGAAGTGGATTGATGAGTTGGAGCTTAGATGTTTCTGTGAAGAAAATATAAATCTTTCTTAGCAAACCAACTTGTACTTACAACACATCAATACTCACCCACCAGCGTACCAAGTCGACGTGGAGCCACGTGACTAGTTATGGAACTTAGTGTTAAAATTTTGGTATGCTCATTTAACCATAGAAAATGTCACATAATTGTCACCCAACCATAGGAATTCACATATGCCACCCTCGAGCACACTAACATTTTCTTAGATAGAATGATTCTGACAAGTCCACATTAGAACCAACAGATAAACCCTAACCATAAACACCACTACTGCAAAAAAAACACAATACCAAGAGAATGTACCTCTACTAATAGAAGCGTACCTTTACCAAGAAAATCACACAAGAGAGATACCAGAAAGACTGAGATTACACCACAACAACTATTGCACCACCCTCTCCAGACTTGCGCCTCCTTTTGTTACAACTGCAGTAGCTGCTCCTCGAACTTGCGCCCTCATTTTGATGAGTGAGAGTGTGTGAATGTATAAATGAGATAAGGCATCACCTTATTTATACTTATTATGCCAATGAACTTTTCCCATAGGGCCGATCTGTCTTTTCTGGAAAATATAATTTACTTTGATTTTTTCTTGCAAGGTTGACTTCTCTTTCTAGGGTTTTCTATTCCTTTATTATTATTCTCCTTGGGACGAATTCTCTTCTAGGGTTTCCACACATATGTTTAATGGTTCTCTTACTTTTGGAATATTCTATTCTAAGTACCAAGGTTATGCGTGTAGGTTAATACCTCCCGCAACTACCAAAACATCAACACTCCCTCTTATCTTGGGACGTATTAACTAAGATGTTATTCATGTAATGGTCTCAAACACATCCATCCATCTCACATGGCATGGGAAAGACTCACATGGTCTTGCATAACAGTCTACAAGTAGCATCACCATAGCCACACAGGTTATCTCATGATCAAATAGATCATGTCTCAAGTAGCATGGCCACATGACCATCTCATGATCAAGCATATCATGTAAAAAGTAGCATAGCCACATAGGCTATCTCATGATCAAACATATCATGTCACAAGTCTCACCATCATAGTCTCATGGGATATGGAATATGCAGTTGAGCGAGTTTACCCAGAACTGCGCTACTACCCAATCCAAGCTAAGTTTGGGAAAATACAACTCGCCATATCACACAGAATCTAGCATCTAGCTCATACAGAACTAGTAACCTCACCCGCTCACAAAGAATCTGGCATCTAGTTCACACAGAACTAGTAACTCCCCAGCTCACACAAAATCTAGCATCTAGTTCATAAAGAACTAGTAACTCTCCAACTCACACAGAATCTGGCATCTAGTTCATAAAGAACTAGTAACTCGTCAACTCACACAGAATCTGGAATCTAGTTCATACATAACTAGTAACATGCGTACCAGACTATTTCACTGGAGTAACAATATATCAAGGTACTATTTCACTAGAGTAGATATGCATACCAAACTATTTCACTGGAGTAGAAATATCTCAGGGTACCAGACTTTTTCATTGGATTAGCTATGCGTACCAGACTATTTCGTTGGAGTAGCAATATCTTAGTGTACCAGACTATTTCATTGTAGTATCTATGCGTACCAAAATATTTCACTAGAGTAGCAACATCTCAGCGTACCAGACGATTTCACTAGAGTAGGTATGCATACCACACTATTTCACTTGAGTAGAAATATCTCAGTGTACTAGACTATTTCACTAGAGTAGCTATGCGTACCAGAGTATTTCACTGGAGTAGCAATATCTCAACATACCAAACTATTTCACTGGAGTATCTATGCACACCAGACTATTTCACTGGAGTAGAAATATCTCAGCATACCAAACTATTTCACCATAGTAGTTATGCGTACTAGACTATTTCACTGGAGTATAAGACGTACAACCCACTAGGTTGGCCCTCTATCTATCTCATAGGCACTCCCTCCTCGAAGGATCTACGTGAAGCCTCCAACCACACAAACCGATTGGGCCTCCTCAGCTAGGAAAACACCTTCTCCCTAAAGGATCTKCATACACATCATCCTAACTGGTGCCACRGTTAGTGCCCAGGAATGACAASCATGATACTATATGGAGTCACATATGTAAAAAATCATACCCTATCACAAGGGTACATCCTTCYRATCCAMACCAAGCTTGTCYYTGAAGTATTCAAACTTCACCCTTGATAGAGGCTTGGTCAACACATCTTCTATCTCCTCATCTGTAGTGACATATTGGAGCTTCACTGCTCCCTTCTGCACCATATCTCTGATATAATGGTAYCTGATATCGATATGCTTGGACTTGTCATGAAACACGGGGTTCTCCAACAACTTCACATAACTCTTTTTGTCGCACCAGATACAAGTTGCCTCTAACTAGAGATCAAACAATCCTGCAAGTAGATTTTGAAGCCACACTGCTTCACAGTTAGCTGAACACGTTGCTATATACTCTTCCTTAGCCATAATAAGCACCACACTATTCTACTTCTTGCTAAGCCATGATATCATAGTTGATCCCAATATTGAGGCAACATCCAGATGTACTCTTCTGGTCTGTGACACTATCAACCCAATCTGAATCAGTATAGCCTTGCAGGTTGATCTCACAATTCGAAACATATCCAAGTCTATAGTCAATTGTACCTTTCAAGTAACTCATCACATGTTTTGTTACGATCAAGTGAATATGTCTCGACACAATTATACTGACTCAATTTGTTCACCAAAAAACATATATATGGCCTTGTGTTCATTAACGAACCAATCATCTGTTTATCCATGGTGACATCCACTGTCTCTTTAGATTCGTCACCATCAGTGTAGGCAACCAATCCTAGGCTAATCAAAATAATTGTCTAGCATTTCCTGCCCTGGGTGTTTGCTTAAGCCCATACAAATATTTATTCAATATGAAAACATGAGACTCCTTCTCATGTATCTTGTGGCTTCTCTATGTACACTTCTTCTGGCTACTCGAGCAAGTTTCTTGTCATAATCTTCTCCCTTTTGCTGGGAGAATCTTTTAGCCACAAATCAAGCTTTGTACATCTCTATACTATTATTTTCAACATTCTTGATTTTGTAGATCAACTTGGAAGTCACCATTGACTTCCCTTATAATATCTAAACCAAAGAAAAATCCATATCCCAGTCCTTTTGACTGGATTTCTCCTCTGTCACTGAAACAAGGGAATCTTCTTAGGAGGTATCATATCTCCTCAAGCCTATGAATCTTTGATATAGCCTCCTCACTCATGGAACCTATATGTTAGTCTTGGAATATGTCTCTCTCTCCCATCTAAATACGAGGAGGAAAAGTCTCTAAGCCACTAACACTCTCTGAGATCAGGCTCACTCTGAGTCTCCACGCTCCCTCTGAAGCTTGAATCCCTCTGAGTCTATATAATATTTGGAGCTATCTTCTCCCTTTGTATGTGATGATATATTATAAAGTCTAATATCCTATGAATGGTCCACGGGAGGCTACTCCTCTCTTCTATATCGCGATGGATGAATTCTCCTAAATTCCATCTCCTTCTGAGCTGACACTTGGTGTAGCCGCCTGCCTCACCACTGTTGGAGCCATCTGTTCCTTCTAATGATATGGCTTATCAATTCCATATGTATTTGAAACATGGGACCATGTTGGTATCTTCGTGGTTACTGCAACGATTATGGGTAGGCCCTTCTGGCTCTACAAACTTTTCACTAAAGGTATTTTTTCATTCATCTTTGGAGCCTTCTCCTCCTTACAATCAATATCCATATGAGATACTCTATCTCGAAAAAGTACCCTTCTTTCCATAAGGTTTCAACTTCGTCCTCTTTTTCTTCGATACATGGATGTATATGGTCATGTATACAACTTCTTATCTGGATAGTTTGCTCCATGTCTCCAACTAGAGACCATCTATTATGTTTCCTCCTACAACTATCACTATAGTTCTCCTCATATTTATAACATGTGACCTACCCAGAACAAGACCAACAACAAGGGAAAACAATATACAAGAATAATATTCTTATAATAATAATAAAAATATAATGAGAACAATTTTCATAGTAACTTCTTCTCAGAGCTATCACTTGTGACCTACCTGGAACAAGATCCAAAATAAAAATGCAATAATAAAAAATAGGAACAACACTCTTCCAGTGTTGTGAACAATCATTCCTCCATGGTAACATGCCCGAGATAAGAGCAACAAGAGAAAAAGTATTTCCAATATAATAGCATTTTCATAAGAACATATCTATGTTAAGAAGACTAAAAGACAATTCCATGGTAATCATCATAGCATTACCAAGGTGACCTGCCTGGAAGAAAAACAAGAAGTATCTCCTAGAGGAGATGTTAGTTCATCTTTCAAACAAGTACAATAAGCATTTATATCAATATTATTCGCATGCTACCAAGTATTCATTGTACCTAGCAGTAATAGAAACTTTCAAAGATTGTTGTCACAACTATAGTGTTTACTTGTAATGTAGCAACTATAAAACTTGATATGTGAAAATGGAAACTTATAAATTTAATCAATCAAACCTAGAACCTAGAGTCTTATCTTCAAGAATGAGTGTTGTTGCTTTTCTTTCGATTCTCCTTCACTCAATATAACAAGTATTCTCTCCAAACTTTCCCATGTACTAAGACAATATGCTTTCTTGACAAAAATTTGAGTTAGAGAATATTATGCAATTAAAATCTAAAATCTTAACCTCAATCTATATAACACTTTGACTAAGGTCATCTTATAACTTTAACTTTGACTAGAAATAATCATAACTTCAATAGATAAAAAAGAAAATTAGATGTTCAAAAGATCACAATAATTCCATAACAACTAGAGGCATACCAAAACAATCAAACCTGGAGTGTGTTGTTCCTCTAAATGTGTTGGATCTGAGATCCCTCTGGATCTACTATTGTTGCTTGGACAAAATATCCCTTCTCCTACAAAAGCCCTCAAGATAGTGATACATTTTAAACATATAAAAGTACATACCTCCGACATCAGCGAAAAACAACAACATGGAATGACACCATCTAGCAGAAGCAACAAGTAATGATGAACCCAAAAATTTCAAAGTTCTCCAACTTGCAATCTGAAGATCATTGGAGATGTCTTAGGGTAGGTCACACTAGGATAACCAAAAAATGATTCACAACTCTTCATTGAAATTGGCCAATGAATTTGGGTTAGGTTTTGTTGTTGTTGCAAAACTAGAAACTCTAACTATCGGAAGAATGGCTAGAGATCTTATCTAGGGCAAGAATAATTTCATCATCCTTTCAACTAGTTAGTCAACGAGTTATCAGAAACTTCACTGGACCATTGGAACTGCAATTGGTACTGCAAATGGTGTTGCAAATAGTAGTGCAACTAGTGATGCAACTGGCACTACAAATGGCACAAAGCAACTGGCATGAAGTAACTATCACAAAGCAACTAGCACAAAGAAATTGGCACGAATAAATTGGCACTACAACTGTAACTAGTACTATAACTGCAATCGGTACTACAACTGCAACTGGCACTGCAGCTTCAGAAGATTGTAGATCTGATCCAGGGAAAATATGTGCCCTCCTTATGTGACCTTTATAGTGGGTTCAGTAAGTGCTCAACGAGCTTGACAATGGGGGAAATTGAGGATCTTACTTCCAACGATTATATTTTTATGAAGGAAACCAGCTCTGACACCATGTTAAATTTTTGGTATGATTTTTTAACCATAGACAATGTCACACCATTGTCACCCAACCATAGGCATTCACATATGCCACCTCCGAGCACACTAACCTTTTCTTAGATAGAATGATTCTGGCAAGTCCACACTAGAACCAAAAGATAAACCCTAACCATAAACACTATTGCTACAACAACACAATACCAAGAGAATTTACCTATACTAATAGAAGCATACCTTTACCAATAGAAGCACACAAGAGAGATACCAGAAAGACTGGGATTACACCACGATAGTTGTTGCACCACCCTCTCCATACTTGTGCCTCCTTTTGTTGCAACTACAACTGCTACTCCTAAAACTTGTGCCGTCCTTCTGTTGAGTGAGAGTATGTGAATTTATAAATGAGCTAAGGCATCACCTTATTTATACTTATTCTTCTAGTGAACATTTCCCATAGGGCTGATCTATCTTTTCTGGAAAATATAATTTACTTTGACTTTTTCTGGTAAGGCCAACTTCTCTTTATAAGGTTTTCTATTTCTTTATTACTATTATCCTTGGGACGAATTCTATTATAGGGTTTCCACACATCTGTTTAATGGTTCTCTTACTTCCAAAATATTCTATTCTAAGTACCAAGGTTACACTTGGAGGTTAATACCTCTCGCAATTACCAAAACATCAACAGTTAGGACAGTGGTTGAGGCAGTTAATAATTTTTGACATTTTTGTCTCTTAAAGAGGCAAAGGATCAACTGCAATAACCTGACGAAAATGACACCATGGATTTCCCCTTCAGGAATTTGAACTTTAGGAAGAAGGTCATGTCTATAGGAAGCCATGGGAATCCTAAGGGATTGGTGGAAGAAGGTCAAAGTTGGAAGAAAACCACCATATGAAGTCGGACAGACGGGAGAGTATGCATGCATGCATGTAGCAAAGAAAAAAATAGAGAAGCATAAGAGATATAAAACATGGATTACCAAGAGATGTATTAGAGAGCCCAAGAGGCACGAATGTGTGCAAGAGAAAAGGGCATACAAAGAAGAGAAAGTGAGCGGAAAGCTCTCAGACTAATGACATAGTGACAGAGGTGTTCATTGGTGTATATAAAAGAAGATAAGAAATGGGAAAAATTTTCTTGAAGAAAATAGGAAGCTCGCCCAATATATTGATGATCACCCTGAAATAGAGAAGACCAAGATACAAAATAGAGCTATAGAGGGATGCATCTTGGTACTAACTGGACAAAAACTGACATTGGTAAGGGGAGGTCATCGAGGGACTATGTAGTAGAGAAGGGACTCCCTTGTGTAGAGGAAATCCAGTTGGGAAGGTACATAATAATCCTATGGAATCCTTGAGCTCAGTGGGAAGGGGGAAACTTCGGTTGTTATCAGTGGAGGAAGGAGAGTAACCTTCCTAGATCATCCTAAATTAGAGAAACCAGTTGAATCATTCCCCTCGTGGTATCATGGCTTGGAACATGGGTGGTGTACTGTAGGAAGGAACTCTACAATATGGCCTAACATTGGGAGGAAAGACTTCCCCTCTCAGTCAGTCAATTGTTGATAATTTCTTGAATAGATAAGTGTATAACTTGACCTGTTTCATATGTGTTCAATAATGTAAATATGTTGTTTTTGGTTTTATTGTTAAATGTGAATGCATGTAAGAAATGAATTGAATTTATGAATGAAATGGAACATGGTTGTTTGTTTCCATTGATAAATTAATAACTCATGGAGATAAGCAAGTAATGAATGGGTGTTAGATATCCCTGAGGATCTTGCAAGCCTTAAGGGAAAGCTTGCAACATATGGACAAAATCTTCATTTGAGAGGTGGCATAAGTGCCCTGGTACATAGAAAAAATTTGTGAGGATTAAAAGACTTTGCATTCTAAGGGAACCTCAATCCTACAGAGGAAATATTACAGGATATGGACAAAATATTCATGTGGAAGATGCAGGAGTGATTTAGTGTCTGGGAGGTACCTATAGGAGTCAAGAAACTTTAAGCCTCAAAACATTTCTGTTTCTAAGTGGTAATCTTGCAAGATATGTGATTCCTTAACTTAGATGAAGTAAGAATACCATAATTTAGTTAAGAGTGGGCCTCAGAGATTTTATGGGTCTGGTGGAGTTCCAAAGAAAATTAAAAGAGACTCTCGAATGGATTAAGTCTATATTCATACTGTTACCTGGAAGAAAGTCAGTGTTTTATTGTTGGTTGTGGAGCTTGATTATCTTCTTTATTCACAAGTTTTGTTTTCAGTCATGTTTCGACCCCATTCTTCGATGGGGAGGTGTGGGGGGGATTTCCCCCCCACATATGTCACTAGAGGGGTCTAGGGGAGCAATGATAACCTTTGGATCCCCCACCCCGGTGGGGGATTTGGGGGCAGCACCCACGAAGCAAAATTTTGAGAAAAATTGCCTTGTAAAATATTATAATTTTGTAGTCAATCTGGATCGCTCATTATAAGGTCGAATATCTGACGGTAGAATTTATTTTAGGGTTTTTTTCCCTAGAAGGAAACCCTTTTTTCATGAGGGAATTTTATTGCAGTTTTGTATGTGAGTGAGGATTGTATTATGAGAGAGGAGATTGTGAGAGAAAGAAGAGGAAGTTACAATGGGTGTGTTGTAGGTTGTATCCCTTCATTTTGCTAGATAATAAAGAGGAAGGACCTGGAAATTTCTCTAGTGGACGTAGCCCACACTGGGTGAACCAGGTATATAGGTATCTCTATTTTGTTGTGTATCTTATATGTTTTATTTCCACATTTGTTTTATTTATTTCTTTGCGATCTTGTTTTTTCTAACATTTTACTTTAAGATGACTCACAACCATTGATTCGACATAGCGATTTAATCGGGGTTGTTGGTCAGATGGGACTACCATCAAAGTGACTAAGTTGGGGGTTTTATTATGACCCTGATGAGGGAGATTCTAATCCAACCGAGACGATTGATCCATCGGAGGGTGGTAAAGGTGAATTCTGGACCATTGGATAAAAAAGTTAGTGAATCAAAGTAAGGTTCGTCAAAGGCCTAGTAAGAGGGTTAGGATGGGAGTCAAGCAGAAGGAAGTACGAGAACTGTAGATCTCTTAGGGAGTTCCCATACCTTAGTCATTTTATCTATTTAGAATCATTTTGAGGAGGAAGTTTCACGAACTTTATCCAGTGATCAATTGTAAACCTCGAGACACATGACACCCATCAAGATAAATGAACGAGGACAATTTGATTTGTCGGAGAATTTGTGGTCAGATAAATTGGCATCAAAGTGGTCTCGAGTGTTTCATGGTAGATGATCCGAATTTTATGAGCAGAACGAAATGACTACAGATTATTACCAGATGCTTAACACAGAATAACATAGATACAGTAAAATTGGTTTTCTATTCAATAAGGAAATAAGATGAAACTGTAAAATGCAACGGAAAACAAGCTTGTTGGAATGGTGGCGGCTTATCTCTGAGAAGAGATGTGATGGTTGTGCTCATTCGCAAGAAGATGATTACAATGAGGCTCTCAAGGCATTTTTACAATAAACAAGAGTTTCAAAAACCCTAAACATCCAAAAACCTAACCCTAGGAGATGAAGTGCCAAAAGTCATGTGGGCCCTGTTTGGGTAAGTTAGTACATCAACTTCCCGGGGTCGTAACTTTTGCATACGATCTCCGTTTTAGGCATATAATAGCCCATTGGAAATATATATCTGAGGACTACAACATTTGCACAAAAATTTATAATGAAATTTTGTGACCGCAACATACCCCAAAAAACATCGCTTAGGGCCTCAAAGGCTCCGGAAGTTCAGGACCCGCAAAACTGCTAAAAATAGTAAATTATCAAAATTGCTAGAAAGTTGTTTTGAGCCAGCTGGAAAAGGTGGGTGGCCACCGATATCCACCTGGATCAATCCTCCATCCTTAGGAAGAAATGGTCTCCATTTCGTTGAGTTCCCCCATCAAATGAGGAAATTTCTGTTGAATTTGGCCTCGGGTGAGCCACTTGCCTTGAGGCAGGAGTTTCCCTGCTTTGATGACTCGATAAAGCTGGATCCTTTGTTATCGAGTGCCCTTGATCTATGTGTCCACAATATGATCATTGGATTCCTATTGTATGCAGTTGGGGTTGAGCTCTATTGGTGTCAGTTGTTCTGCTACGTCTGAGGTGTCCAATAATGGTGGGAAATAAGGCCGAAGGAGGTCCACGTTGAACATTGGGTGCAGGCCAAGGAAAGGAGGAATGTTGAGCACAAAAGCATTATCCCCCATAGCCTTGGTGATGGTGTACGACCAATAACGGAGTGGGCGAAGCTTCCGATGGGGTTTTGTAAGGCGTTCTTTTTGCAAGTGCAACCAAACTTTGTCACCCACCTGAAACTTATGTGGAACTTGATGTTGATCATGGCGTTTCTTGTACTTCTCATTGGACTTCTGTAGGATATCTTGAACCTGTTGGTAGATGTGTTGGATCCTCTCAATGAACTAGGTGGCTTTATTAGCCTCAGTTGGAGCAGGAGAGGAGTCTGTCGAGATGACCGAAAGGGGAAGTGCAACATCTATGGGACCCAATGGTTGGAATCCCAACCCCACTTGAAAGGGGCTGTGGCCAGTTGAGCTATGCAGGGCTCGGTTGTATCTATGTTGGAAATAGGGAAGACTCTCATCCCATGTGTGAGGGTGCTTAGAATTATACATGCACAGGATATGCACGATCATTCGATTTATGACCTTCGTTTGGCCATCTGTCTAGGGGTGGAACGTCGTGGATTTGGTGAGCTTGGTGTCCAGCAGTGACCAGAGGCTCGACCAGAATGTGTTGATAAATCGACTGTCCCGATCTAAGACAATGGTTTGTGGGATTCCAAAATGTATCCAGATCCGTTCAAAGAAGATCTTGGCAATGGCTTCTACTGTGATGTTATTCTTGCAAGAAACCAGAATCGCCATCTTGGAAAAGCGATCAACAACCACAAAAACACAGTCATTTCCCCGCTTAGTGGATGGGAGGCCCAACATGTAGTCCATTGAGATGGATTCCCATGGCCTATCAGGAGTAGGAAGAGGGGTGTACAAGCCCTGTTTCTTAGTGGTTGGTTTGGCAATAGCGCAGGCAATGCAAGACCTGATATACTTGCTAACCTCTTGTCGAAGTTTCGTCCAATAGAAATGTTTTTGTAGCATTGCCACTGTCGTTTCAATGCTGAAGTGTCCTACCACACGGCTATAGTGGGCTTCCCAGATCAGCTTCACTCCCTCACTTGATGGAACACATATATGGCCTAGTCGGCACAACAACCCATTCTAAAGCTCAAAATTATTGACACCTGCCTTTGCACCCAACATTTGGTAGGTGGTGGTTGTTGGTCACTATAATTGCTTATTTGATTAAACAATCAAGTGCTACATAAATTGTCAACCCAGGGAAGTCTGTTTATTTCAAAGGTAATCACACACTATATATGCTCAATCTCAAAAGCAACCTAGAGTTGTAGTAAAAACATATTAATCACACCTTGCCTTGAACAAACTAAAATTCTAACTTGAATTACAGGAAAGTAATCTACCTGTTGCAGAGTTTAAAGTTTAAAGAAATAATTGTCCAAAGAATCCTGGATTACATTAAGAAATAACAACTTAAGAAATAAATCTTTTCATGACACTGCAAAAGGAAAGACCAGCTATTCTGTAACAGAGAACAGGACCCTATTCCCCAAGCAGGAATCTTTAGCACATGTTTCTGATCAACACACTTTTATGAACTCATTGCTAACTCAAATGATTGACACACACTGAAGGCTAACTAACTCTTAACAGATAACAGGACCCTATTCCCCAAGCAGGAATCTTCAGCACCTGTTTCTGATCATCACACTTTCATAGAATCATTGCTAATTGGAATGATTGACACATACTGAAGACTAACTATTTCTTAACAGACAACAGGACCCTATTACCCAAGAAGGAACCTTCAGCTCCTGTCCCTGATTATCATGCTTTCATAAATTCACCAAACAAGATTGCTAACTAGAATGATCAACAGTTACCCAACATGAATTATATGAAAACAATGTAACAACCAGTAAATCAGAGTTTCAGCACAACAGAGTTCAGTAAAGTAGTGTTTCAATGAAAAAAATTTTAATCAAATCATGAACAGAAATAACACTAACACACTACAAAGCTAACGGGTGAATCTTGTGAAGAAGGTGGGCCCTCCCTTCTCACAAGATTCCCCTGAAATGAAAGGAACTAGAGAGGAATTCTCAGAATAGTCTTTTATTCATCTGTCAACTGTGTTACATTACAATCTGAAGTAAAACACATCCCTCTCTGTAAATCCTTTCTTAGTTCAGAAGCCACCCCCCATCTAATGGTGATTTCCTCTTATTTAAAGAGGAGAATCCCCTCGATACAATTTGATCATCCCATTACATGTGTACATCTGAGTCCTATTCTTAGTTAGACCAACTCTCTATATTGGAATAGGATATCCTAGTCTCCCGCAACAGAATGCTATTACAATAGTGAAAAGGTGTTGAGTGGGGTGTTGTTGTTTTAGCTGGAGTAACAACTTCTTTATTTGTCTTCTCGTTACTGCTGTTGTATTCTATTTCAGCATCGCAAATTGCGGGTTGTTTCAGGAACAAGATTTGCGTTCTGATTGTTTCAGCATGTGGTCACACGACAACGATGATTAATTCTGGCTCAAGGTGCAACTGTTGTGGTCAATGTAACATCTTTGTGTTGTTGTTTCAACATCGTAGACCACGGAGGGTGTAACAGCTTCTTTTGTGTGAGTTGTTGTTTCAGCATCGTAGACCACGGAGAGTGTAACAACTTCTTCTGTGTGAGTTGTTGTTTCAGCATCGTAGACCACGGAGAGTGTAATAGCTTCTTCTGTGTGAGTTGTTGTTTCGGCATCGTAGTCCACAGACTGTTTTAGCCACAGGGTTTGTGTGCTTTAACTATTTCAGCAACAGGCCTCAATGCTAATCTGCAGTTCAAACTGTTTCAACACTTATACATTTCTGATCAATGGTTAAGTACGAGAGTAATGTAAAATTATATGCAAAACAGATTAAACATATAGTAAAGAGAAGAGACATTGTATACCTTTGGAAAGATAGGGTAAGGTGAAAATGTGAGTTTAAATGTGAGTGAAACAAGGGTGTAAAGGTAGAAAAATGTGTGAGTGAAAAGGTACATTGTATGGTCCTAACATCCCCCCCAACTTAAAATGTTGCATGTCCTCAGGCAAATTCACTCTGAATCAGAATCTGAATATCAAATCTAAGCGTGAAAGTTACTCAAGCAGTAGTTGTGGAAGGTGATGTATGTTGGAGCTCTGAACCCTTGAACGCATTGTAACCTTTGCCAAGCTGTTGTTTCTGCCTTCTTGGGAAACTTATACTGGACTTGATATTTCTCTGATGGCATCCAAAGGATAGAAAAATGAAACTGATATCCTATCCAGCTTTCATCACATTACTGAACACACTTGATGTAGCTAGGTACCCTGGAGATTTCTATCTGAAGATTAGTGGGGCTAAAAGTATTGTGTTCCTATCTTTTCTCAATAGATTGTTGCCAAAACATGTTATTTTCTCGTAGGGCAGCAATCTCTGTGGATTTAATGAAATGTTGACACTCCTAAAACACTGATGTCTGTAATTGCTGAATGTGTTGAGTCATCCCTGGTTTCTTTAAAAAGTGATAATATTCTGTAACAAAGGTGGCAACATTTTGTGGTTCTGGCCTTATCTAGAGAAGGTGGTTATCCTCGTTATGCTTGGCAGCTACGAAGTCATCCTGCCATATAATCTGTTTGTTGAGGAAGGAGGTGGGTGCCCGAATCTAGATGTTACTGACAAGAGGGTTAAGGTTAAGCTGTGAGTTCTTAGGGATGGCCTCATTATGAAAATATGCCTCACAGAGGAGGTGTTGATCCATAGTAGAGGCTTCTGCAAATGTTTTAACAAAATCTGTTGGATTTAACACTGCATGGGGTCTGCCTTCTTTGACTAATTTGATCTGAAACCATGTAATTCATTCCATAAGGAACATAGAGCAATTGCAGGATGCTTTCCTTGCAGCCAACAACTTTTGTGCCAAGTCAAATATCAGGAGCAATCTGCCTTTTAGCTCTTTATTATGTTTCTTATAGGCACGAGATTCCTAGCGTGTTTGCTCCAAAGCTTCCCAGTTTGAATAGATATGGTTTATCCAGATTTATCTGTGTTGCTGTAGGATTTTGGCCTGAGTAGCAGCAGACTCTTTTTTCCATTTTTCTAATATTGCCTGCTCATCCCATGGCTAAGTTTGTGTTTGAGCGTTACAAGTAGTAGGCCAAGGCAAGGTCTGAGTGGCTTGTTCCACAAAGGTGTGGGTATTAATCTGGCTAGGAGGGACAGATTCATCAATAGGCAATGTTTGTACATCTTTATTAACAAAAATAGGGGCTTCAGATTTGACAATTGTTGTAGGCCAAGGTTCAGTCTTAATTTTGGAAGGTCCTGCTGGTTCTTGTGTAACAGCAGGGTGTTCTTGTTTGACTGCAAAAGTCGAAGGTGCAGGGGAAGCTCCTGGCATTGGAATTTGAATTACTTTGTAGCTTGCTTGATAATAAATATCCCCACATTGACTGCACATATATTCTCTACACGGATTCTCTCTTGTAGTTCCCTCTGACATGGTTGCTATGCGAGCTAGGGTGTACAATTTAAGTTCCTTATCATAGGCTTCCTTTTCCATGGATAACTCTTGCTTATAGGCTTCCATTTCAGACCTTAGGAACTCATTTTCTTGTAGGACAGAGGCCATTGTTGGTTCTGGTTGAGGGGTGACTGGTTCTTGTGTAGCAGTCATAGTCGCACTAGCTAGTTCTTTTGGAGCAGCTACAGGATCGGCAACTGATTCTTGTGTTCCATCTTATTGATGTAAAGAAAGTAATGTTGCAACACCCTGGGCCTCTGATTCATGTGTCTCAATAACAATATCAGCAGTTGGTTCTTATTTTTTAGCTGTAGTTGGTTCTTGTGTGACAGCTATAGCTGGTTCTTGTGTTTTAGCCACTGAATGAGTAGCTGGTTCTTGTGTTTCAACTACTAAATGGGTAGTTGGTTCTTGTGTTTCGACTACTGAATGAGTAGTTGGTTCTTTTGTTTCAGCTACTGGGTTTGAAACAGATGATGTCACAACATACCGGGCCTCTGGTTCTTGTGTTTCAGTGCCCGTGGGTGGAATAGGTAAAGATTCTGGAATTTGGGATGTCGGAGGTGTTTGGGGTATTAGTCGGATGGGTTGGGGGTTTAGGGTAGTGGCATTAGTGGCTGCCCTTGTTGAGGCCCTTGTTCATTTTCTTTGTAAAAAAGGCGGAAAGAAAGGAATTTGCTTTCGTTTACATGGGGGTTTTTCCTCAATGATGGGACAGGGAGAATTGTCTGGTTTAGAATCATCGCTAAGAATATGAAGGGCAGGAGTGGATGATTCTGGTAAAATGTGGGGTGGGCTTGGTATGGTATGGGGGTTAATTGGATTGATTGGGTCTATAGGCGGACTGTTAGGTATTTCCGGAGGGTCTGGAGGGTTTTGTGGTTGTTGTCCCTGAAGGTTTTTAGGAATTTCAACAACTTCTTGGGGAACTATGGGTGGGTTGTTTAGTGGAGGGTTTTGTTGGGAAAAACCATTTTGGATAACTAGTTGGACGAGACGGTGATGGGTGAGTGAAAGGGCGGGATCTTTAGCCTTTTTACAGTAGTGCGACATATTTTTAAGACATCCGAGCAGATAATAAGGAATGTTGACCAATCTAGCATGTCGTAAATGAGACAATAGGACAAAATCGTGCTGGTAGACTACCTGGTATCGGCCTTCACAGGTAAGGTAGTGCTTAACAAACTTTGCAAGTTCCGGCCATGGAGGCGGCAATGAGCTGAATCGGACACCCCAACCTTTAGGCTCAATTTGCTCCCCTCGCAAGAGAAAATCCTGTTGGGCATTAAGAATGATATGTTTGCGGCTAAACATGTGAATTCCATTGGTAGGGAGACCTGAAACCTGTGCTATATCCTCTTCTGTAACTGAAATCCGAACCCCTTGAACAATGGAATGATCTTCCTGGAGATTTTGAGCAAATTGGAGAACCCGTTGTTGATCAAATCCCTAGAGCCTCTGAAAATAAACGAGCCATCCTGTTTGTAGAAAAAGTTGATACGCTTCTGGATATAGTTCTAACAGGGCTGTCATGGCGGGTTCGTACCATATAACAGAGCCTCCCATAGCTAACAGCTCAGTAAAATACACCGTCAAAGAGTCGAGTAACCGCTTCTGTGCAGAGTGAGTTTTTCGAGTGAAGGCATGCAAATGGTGGTGAAACAAACAAACGGATGGTAAAAAGGAATGACGATGGTTGATTCGTGTGAAATGATGGTATAAAAGTTTGATATTTCCTCCCCCCCCTTCAAGTGCGTCTAATAATGATTTTACATGAGTGGTAATAATGAGTTGGAATCTTCTCATTAACTATAGCTTAATTGTATTTACGTATAAAATTTACATACCTCACCTTTACCTTTTGATTCGTACTTCAAACAAAATATAGTGATTGTCCATAATAGTTTTGTAGTGGCCGTGGCAGAGACTTTTGATTTGTTAGGGGAATTGTATCAAGGATTTATTTACTGGAAGGACAAAATGTAGTCTGAGAGCGCAAAAGCTTATTGACAGAGAATGCTGAAAAGTTTGTGTTTCAGCAACAGGGAAAGAATAGAGAAATTTTTGTTGAAGAGTGATGTTGCAGAATACTGCTAAGGCAGTGGTGTTTCAGCAGTGGGGAAATGTAGAAAATTGTTGAACAATGGTGTTTCAGCAATGGGGGAAAATGTAGAAAATTATTGAACAGTGGTGTTTCAGCAATGGGGAGATGTGGAAAATTGTTGAACAGGGGTGTTTCAACAATGGGGGAAATGTGGAAAATTGTTGAACAGGGGTGTTTTAGCAATGGGAAAATGTAGAAAATTGTTGAACAGTGGTGTTTCAGCAATGGGGAGATGTGGAAAATTGTTGAACAGGGGTGTTTCAGCAATGGGGAAAATGTGGAAAATTGTTGAACAGGGGTGTTTCAGCAATGGGAAAATGTAGAAAATTGTTGAACAGTGGTGTTTCAACAATGGGGAAGCTTGGATCTTCTTGACGTAAGATCGTTCTTTCTTAGTAGGCCTTGGCTTTGATCGAGAATCTGCAAAAATCAATTGTAACATGCTATTTCCTGACAGGGATTATTAGTAAACGAAATCTAATCTAATACTAAATAAATTAAACTAAATAGAATTAATTGCAATGAGGAGTAGGAGCCCCCTCTAAAAAGAGGTAATGAGAGTCTACCACACATGTGGCCTTAAAATATTCTTTGGAAATAGGGCGCTGGTACAGACGGAGCCAATGACCATTTACAAGTAACGATGTTTTAGAGTCATCAATTGTGAGGAGATTTACTATTCCATTGGGGAAAACAGTGTCTACTTCGTAAGGTCCAAGCCATCTTGTACATAGTTTCCCTTGAAATTCTTTGAACCGAGAGTCATATAGTAGGGCCCAGATACCTTTTTGGAATTGCTTATGCTTGATAGTTTTTTCATGCCATTTTGATCTTTGTTGTTGAATCATAGTTGTCTGATGAATGGCATTCAGTCTTTTTTCATCCAATTCATTAAGCTGATGTAACCTAGTTGTTTGTGCATTGGTCAAATCAAGGTTGACAGCTAAAGCAGTCCTTAAGGTTTTGATTTCAAATTCCACAAGAAAGACAACACTTTTTCCATAAACTAATTCATAGGGAGAGAATCCTGTAGTATTTCTCCAGGTAGTTCTGTAGGCCCATAATGCTTCAGGGAGCCTATGAGACCAGTCCTTTCTGTTTTCCTTCACTGTTTTTGTGAGAATGGATTCTATTACTTTGTTTGTTCTTTCCACCTGTCCATTGGCTTGGGGGTGGTATTCTATAGTCATTCTATGTTGAATATGATATTTTTGAAGGGTAGCTTTAAAACCATGAGAAGTGAAAGGAGGTCCTCCATCTGTAACTAATTCTCTCGACACTCCAAATCTGATGAACATGTCTTCAAATAGGAAATATAGAACTACTTCTTCAGTTTCTCTATGGAGTGCTTTAGCTTCCACCCATTTGGTCATATAGTCTGTGCAGACCACTATGTAAACTTTTTGATTGGATGGGGGATTGATGAGTCCTACAAAGTCTAAGGCCCATCTTTCGAATGGTTCAAGTACTATCTAGGGGTTTAATGGCATTTCATCTTTATGATTAGGTTGTCCCATTCTTTGACAGCTATCACAGGTCCGGACATATTTCTTTGCATCTTTAAAAAGTGAGGGCCAATAATACCCCATCCTGAGAATTTTATGTGTTGTTCTTTTATCAACAAAATTCCCTCCACAAGGGCCATCATGACAAGATTTTAGTAGATCATAAACCTCATATTCTCTAATTCACCCTCAGATTTCTTGATCAAGTCCTGTGTGGAAAATACACCCACTTATCCAACTATACCAGGAACTTTGTTGAATGATTCTTCTTTTCTCCCAGTGGGATAGGTGTGGTGGTAACTTCCCTGCAACCAAGTAGTTAGCGATGTCTGCATACCAAGGTGAGTGAGCAGATACTGCAAATAGATATTCATCGGGAAAAGAATCATCTACTGGGGTATCATCATCAGGTGTTAACCGAGAAAGGAAATCAGCAACTACATTTTCTTTTCCTGGTCTATCTACAATTGTGATATCAAATTCTTGTAATAATAGTAACCATCTGGTGACTCTAGCATTTGTGATAGGTTTCTCATTAGATATTTGATAGTTGAGTGATCAGTATGGACAAGAGTAGAATAGCCAGTGATGTAAGTCTAAATTTATTAATAGCATAGATAACTGCTAAGAATTCCTTTTCGGTAACTGTATAATTGAGTTCAGCAGGAGTCATATTCTTGCTAATGAAATAAATAGCATAAGGAAGATGATTTTCTTCTTGTCCCAAGACAACTCCTATTGCAATATCTGAAGCATCAGAGGATATGTGAAAGGGAAGTGTCCAATCAGGTCCTCTTAGAATAGGGTCTGTAGATAACTGATGTTTAAGTGTATTAAATGCTTCCTGGCAAGAATTAGTCCATTTGAATTCAACATTTTTCATCAGTAACACAAACAGGGGAGAAGCTATTTTGGAAAAAAATTTGATAAATCTTCTGTAGTATCCAGCATGTCCTAGGAAGCTTATTACCTCTGTTTGAGTTTTGGGAGTAGGGATATCTTTAATGACCTGTATCTTGGATGGATCCACCTAAATTCCTTGAGATGAAATAAAATGTCCAAGCACTATTCCTTCACTCATCATCATGTGACATTTTTTTGTACTTAAGGAGAGGTGGGCTTGTATACATTGTTTAAGTACTTTCTCAAGGTTTTGTAGTGCTTCCTGAAAAGAAACACCATAAGGAGTAAAATCATCCATAAAAATTTCCATAGAGTCATTAAGCATATCATAAAAGATTC
>ML783544.1:14670-29262 GCA_009831015.1 Picea engelmannii | reverse complement strand
AACCTTCCTAGATCATCCTAAATTAGAGAAACCAGTTGAATCATTCCCCTCGTGGTATCATGGCTTGGAACATGGGTGGTGTACTGTAGGAAGGAACTCTACAATATGGCCTAACATTGGGAGGAAAGACTTCCCCTCTCAGTAAGTCAATTGTTGATAATTTCTTGAATAGATAAGTGTATAACTTGACCTATTTCATATGTGTTCAATAATGTAAATATGTTGTTTTTGGTTTGATTGTTAAATGTGAATGCATGTAAGAAATGAATTGAATTTATGAATGAAATGGAACATGGTTGTTTGTTTCCATTGATAAATTAATAACTCATGGAGATAAGTAAGTAATGAATGGGTGTTAGATATCCCTGAGGATCTTGCAAGCCTTAAGGGAAAGCTTGCAACATATGGACAAAATCTTCATTTGAGAGGTGGCATAAGTGCCCTGGTACATAGAAAAAAATTGTGAGGATTAAAAGACTTTGCGTTCTAAGGGAACCTCAATCCTACAGAGGAAATATTACAGGATATGGACAAAATATTCATGTGGAAGATGCAGGAGTGATTTAGTGTCTGGGAGGTACCTATAGGAGTCAAGAAACTTTAAGCCTCAAAACATTTCTGGTTCTAAGTGGTAATCTTGCAAGATATGTGATTCCTTAACTTAGATGAAGTAAGAATACCATAATTTAGTTGAGAGTGGGCCTCGGAGATTTTATGGGTCTGGTGGAGTTCCAAAGAAAATTAAAAGAGACTCTCGAATGGATTAAGTCTATATTCATATTGTTACCTGGAAGAAAGTCAGTGTTTTATTGTTGGTTGTGGAGCTTGATTATCTTCTTTATTCACAAGTTTTGTTTTCAGTCGTGTTTGGACCCCATTCTTCGATGGGGGGGTGTGGGGGGGATTTCCCCCCCACATATGTCACTAGAGGGGTCTAGAGAAGCAATGATAACCTTTTGATCCCCCACCCCCCGGGCGGGGGATTTGGGGGCAGCACCCGCGAAGCAAAATTTTGAGAAAAATTGCCTTGTAAAATATTATAATTTTGTAGTCAGTCTGGATCGCTCATTATAAGGTCGAATATCTGACGGTAGAATTTATTTTAGGGTTTTTTTCCCTAGAAGGAAACCCTTTTTTCATGAGGGAATTTTATTGTGGTTTTGTATGTGAGTGAGGATTGTATTATGAGAGAGGAGATTGTGAGAGAAAGAAGAGGAAGTTACAATGGGTGTGTTGTAGGTTGTATCCCTTCATTTTGCTAGATAATAAAGAGGAAGGACCTGGAAATTTCTCTAGTGGACGTAGCCCACACTGGGTGAACCACGTATATAGGTATCTCTATTTTGTTGTGTATCTTCTATGTTTTATTTCCAAATTTGTTTTATTTATTTCTTTGCGATCTTGTTTTTTCTAACATTTTACTTTAAGATGACTCACAACCATTGATTCGATGTAGCGATTTAATCGGGGTTGTTGGTCAGATGGGACTACCATCAAAGTGACTAAGTTGGGGGTTGTATTATGACCCTGATGAGGGAGATTCTAATCCAACCGAGACGATTGATCCATCGGAGGGTGGTAAAGGTGAATTCTGGACCATTGGATCACAAAGTTAGTGAATCAAAGTAAGGTTCATCAGAGGCCTAGTAAGAGGGTTAGGATGGGAGTCAAGCGGAAGGAAGTACGAGAACTGTAGATCTCTTAGGGAGTTCCCATACCTTAGTCATTTTATCTATTTAGAATCGTTTTGAGGAGGAAGTTTCACGAACTTTATCCAGTGATCAATTGTAAACCCTAAGACACATGACACCCATTAGGATAAACGAACGAGGACAATTTGATTTGTCAGAGAATTTGTGGTTAGATAAATTGGCATCAAAGTGGTCCCGAGTGTTTCATGGTAGATGCTCCGGATTTTATGAGCAGAATGAAATGACTACAGATTATTACCAGATGCTTAACACAGAATAACATAGATACAGTAAAATTGGTTTTCTATTCAATAAGGAAATAAGATGAAACTGTAAAATGCAACGGAAAACAAGATTGTTGGAATGGTGGTGGCTTATCTCTGAGAAGAGATGTGATGGCTGCACTCATTCGCAAGAAGATGATTACAATGAGGCTCTCAAGGCCTTTTTACAATAAACAGGAGTTTCAAAAACCTTAAACATCCAAAAACCTAACCCTAGGAGATGAAGTGCCAAAAGTCATGTGGGCCCTGTTTGAGTAAGTTAGTACATCAACTTCCCGGGGTCGTAACTTTTGCATACGATCTCTGTTTTAGGCATATGATAGCCCATTGGAAATATATATCCGAGGAATACAACATTTGCACAAAATTTTATAATGAAATTTTGCGACCGCAGCATACACCAAAAAACATCGCTTAGGGCCTCAAAGGCTCCGGAAGTTCAGGACCCGAAAAACTGCTAAAAATAGTAAATTATCAAAATTGCGAGAAAGTTGTTTTGAGCCAGCTGGAAAAGGTGGGTGGCCACCGATATCCACCTAGATCAATCCTCCATCCTTAGGAAGCAATGGTCTCCATTTCGTTGAGTTCCCCCATCAAATGAGGAAATTTATGCTGAATTTGGCCTCGGGTGAGCCACTTGCCTTGGGGCAGGAGTTTCCCTGCTTTGACAACTCGATAAAGTTGGATCCTTTGTTATCGAGTGCCCTTGATCTATGTGTCCACAATATGATCATTGGATTCCTATTGTATTCAGTTGGGGTTGAGCTCTATTGGTGTCAGTTGTTCTGCTACGTCTGAGGTGTCCAATAATGGTGGGAAATAAGGTCGAAGGAGGTCCACGTTGAACATTGGGTGCAAGACAAGGAAAGGAGGAATGTTGAGCACAAAAGAATTATCCCCCAGAGCCTTGGTGATGGTGTACGGCTAATAACAAAGTGGGCAAATCTTCCGATGGGGTTCTATAAGGCGTTATTTTTGCAAGTGCAACCAAACTTTGTCACCCACCTGAAACTTATGTGGAACTTGATGTTGATCATGGCGTTTCTTGTACTTCTCATTGGACTTTTGTAGGATATCTTGAACATGGCGGATGTGTTGGATCCTCTCAATGAACCGGGTGGCTTTGTTAGCCTCAGTTGGAGCAGGAGAGGAGTCTGTCAAGATGACCGAAAGGGGAAGTGAAACATCTATGGGACCCAATGGTTGGAATCCCAACCCCACCTGAAAGGGGCTGTGGTCGGTTGAGCTATGCAGGGCTCGGTTGTATCTATGTTGGAAATAGGGAAGACTCTCATCCCATGTGTGAGGGTGCTAGGAATTATACATGCACAGGATATGCATGATCATTCGATTTATGACCTTGGTTTGGCCATCTATCTAGGGGTGGAACGTCATGGATTTGGTGAGCTTGGTGTCCAACAGTGACCAGAGGCTCGACCAGAATGTGTTAATAAATCAACTGTCCCGATCTAAGACAATGGTTTGTGGGATTCCAAAATGTATCCAGACCCGTTCAAAGAAGAGCTTGGCAATGTCTTCTGCTGTGATGTTATTCTTGCAAGCAACCATAATCGCCATCTTGGAAAAGCGATCAACAACCACAAAAACACAGTCATTTCCCCACTTAGTGGATGGGAGGCTCGACATGTAGTCCATTGAGATGGATTCCCATGGCCTATCAGGAGTAGGAAGAGGGGTGTACAAGCCCTGTTTCTTAGTGGTTGGTTTGGCAATAGTGCAGGCAATGCAAGACCTGATATACTTGCTAACCTCTTGTCGAAGTTTCATCCAATAGAAATGTTTTTGTAGCATTGCCACTATCTTTTCAATGCTGAAGTGTCCTACCACACGGCTGTAGTGGGATTCCCAGATCAGCTTCGCTCCCTCACTTGATGGAACACATATATGTCCTAGTCGGCACAACAACCCATTTTAAAGCTCAAAATTATTGACACCTGCCTTTGCACCCAACATTTGGTAGGTGGTGGTTGTTGGTCACTATAATTGCTTATTTGATTAAACAATCATGTGTTACATAAATTATCAACCCAGGGAAGTCTGTTTATTTCAAAGGTAATCACACACTATATATGCTCAATCTCAAAAGAAACCAAGAGTTGTAATAAAAACATATTAATCACACCTTGCCTTGAACAAACTAAAATTCTAACTTGAATTACAGGAAAGTAATCTACCTGTTGCAGAGTTCAAAGTTTAAAGAAATAATTGTCCAAAGAATCCTGGATTACATTAAGAAATAACAACTTAAGAAAGAAATATTTTCATGACACTGCAAAATGAAAGACCAACTATTCTGTAACAGAGAACATGACCCTATTCACCAAGCATGAATCTTTAGCACCTGTTTCTGATCAACACACTTTTATGAACTCATTGCTAACTCAAATGATTGACACACACTGAAGGCTAACTAACTCTTAACAGATAACAAAACCCTATTCCCCAAGCAGGAATCTTCAGCACCTGTTTCTGATCATCACACTTTCATAGAATCATTGCTAATTGGAATGATTGACACATACTGAAGACTAACTATTTATTAACAGAGAACATGACCCTATTCCCCAAGCAGGAACCTTCAACACCTGTCCCTGATTATCACGCTTTCATAAATTCACCAAACAAGATTGCTAACTAGAATGATCAACAGTTACCCAACATGAATTATATGAAAACAATGTAACAACCAGTAAAGCAGAGTTTCAGCACAACAGAGTTCAGTAAAGTAGTGTTTCAGCGAAATAAAATTTAATCAAAGCATGAACAGAAATAACACTAACACACTACAAATCTAACAGGTGAATCTTGTGAAGAAGGTGGGCCCTCCCTTCTCACAAGATTCCCCTGAAATGAAAGGAACTAGAGAGAAATGCTCAGAACAGTCTTTTATTCATCTGTCAACTGTGTTACATTACAATCTGAAGTAAAACATGTCCCTCTCTGTAAATCCTTTCTTGGTTCAGAAGCCGCCCCCCGTCTAATGGTGATTTCCTCTTATTTAAAGAGGAGAATTCCCTCGATACAATTTGATCATCCCATTACATGTGTACATCTGAGTCCTATTCTTAGTTAGACCGACTCTCTATATTGGAATAGGATATCCTAGTCTCCCACAACAGAATGCTATTACAATAGTGAAAAGGTGCTGAGTGGGGTGTTGTTGTTTCAGCTGGAGTAACACCTTCTTTATTTGTCTTCTCGTTACTGATGTTTTATTCTATTTCAGCATCACAAATCGTGGGTTGTTTCAGGAACAGGATTTGCATTCTGACTGTTTCAACATGTGGTCACGCGACAGCGATGGTTAATTCTGGCTCAAGGTGCAACTGTTGTGGTCAATGTAACATCTTTGTGTTGTTGTTTCAGCATCGTAGACCACGAAGGGTGTAACAGCTTCTTTTGTGTGAGTTGTTGTTTCAGCATCGTAGACCACGGAGAGTGTAACAACTTCTTCTGTGTGAGTTGTTGTTTCAGCATCGTAGACCACAAAGAGTGTAACAACTTCTTCTATGTGAGTTGTTGTTTCAGCATCGTAGTCCACAGACTGTTTCAGCCACAGGGTTTGTGTGCTTTAACTGTTTCAGCAACATGCCTCAATGCTAATCTGCAGTTCGAACTGTTTCAACACTTATACATTTCTGATCAATGGTTAAGTACGAGAGTAATGTAAAATTATATGAAAAACAGATTAAACATATAGTAAAGAGAAGAGACGTTGTATACCTTGGAAATATAGGGTAAGGTGATAATGTGAGTTTAAATGTGAGTGAAACAAGGGTGTAAAGGTAGCAAAATGTGTGAGCGAAAAGGTACATTGTATGGTCCTAACATCCCCCCCAACTTAAAATGTTGCATGTCCTCAGGCAACTTCACTCTGAATCAGAATCTGAATATCGACTCTAAGCGTGCAAGTTACTCAAGCAGTAGTTGTGGAAGGTGATGTCTGTTGGAGCTCTGAACCCTTGAACGCATTGTAACCTTTGCCAAGCTGTTGTTTCGGCCTTCTTGGGAAACTTATACTGGACTTGATATTTCTCTGCTGGCATCCAAAGGATAGGAAAATGAAACTGATACCCTATCCAGCTTTCAGCACATTGCTGAACACACTTGATGTAGCTAGGTACCCTAGAGATTTCTATCTGAAGATTAGTGGGGCTAAAAGGATTGTGTTCCTATATTTTCTCAATAGATTGTTGCCAAAACATGTTATTTTCCCGTAGGGAAACAATCTCTGTGGATTTAATGAAATGTTGACACTCCTGAAACACTAATGTCTGTAATTACTGAATGTGTTGAGTCATCCCTGGTTTCTTTAAAAACTGATAATATTCTGTAACAAAGGTGGCAGCATTTTGTGGTTCTGGCCTTATCTAGAGAAGGCGGTTATCCTCGTTATGCTTGGCAGCTAGGAAGTCATCCTGCCATATAATCTGATTGTTGAGGAAGGAGGTGAGTGCCCGAATCTGGATGTCACCGACAAGAGGGTTAAGGTTAAGCTGTGAGTTCTCAGGGATGGCCTCATTATGAAAATATGCCTCACAGAGGAGGTGTTGATCCATAGTAGAGGCTTCTGCAAAGGTTTTAACAAAATCTGCTGGATTTAACACTGCATGGGGTCTGCCTTCTTTGACTGATTTGATCTGAAACCATGTAAGTCGTTCCATAAGGAACAGAGAGAAATTGCAGGATGGTTTCCTTGCAGCCAACAGCTTTTGTGCCAAGTCAAATATCAGGAGCAATCTGCCTTTTATCTTTTTATTTTGTTTCTTATAGGCACAAGATTCCTAGTGTGTTTGCTCCAAAGCTTCCCAGTTTGAATAGATATGGTTTATCCAGATTTGTCTGTGTTGTTGTAGGCTTTTGGCCTGAGTAACAACAGACTCTTTTTTCCATTTGTCTATTATTGCCTGCTCATCCCATGGCTAAGTTTGTGTTTCAGCGTTACAAGTAGTAGGCCAAGGCAGGGTCTGAGTGGATTATTCCACAAAGGTGTGGGTATTAATCTAGCTAGGAGGGACAGATTCATCAATAGGCAATGTTTGTACATCTTTATTAACAAAAATAGGGGCTTCAGATTTGACAATTGTTGTAGGCCAAGGTTCAGTCTTAATTTTGGAAGGTCCTGCTGGTTCTTGTGTAACAACGGGGTGTTCTTCTTTGACTGCAAAATTTGAAGGTGCAGGGGAAGCTCCTGGCATTGGAATTTGAATTACTTTGTAGCTTGCCTGATAATAAATATCCCCACATTGACTACACATATATTCTCTACACGGATTCTCTGTTGTAGTTCCCTCTGACATGGTTGCTATGCGAGCTAGGGTGTACAATTTAAGTTCCTTCTCATAGGATTCCTTTTTCATGGCTAGCTCTTGCTTGTAGGCTTCCAGTTCAGACCTTAGGAACTCATTTGCTTGTAGGACAGATGCCATTGTTGGTTCTAGTTGAGGGGTGACTGGTTCTTGTGTAGCAGTCACAGTCGCACTAGCTAGTTCTTTTGGAGCAACTACAGGATCGGCAGCTGATTCTTGTGTTCCATCTTATTGATGTAAAGAAAGTAATGTTGCATCACCCTAGGCCTCTGATTCATGTGTCTCAATAACAATATCAGCAGCTAGTTCTTGTGTTTTAGTTGTAGCTGGTTCTTGTGTGACAGCTATAGCTGGTTCTTGTGTTTCAGCCACTGAATGAGTAGTTGGTTCTTGTGTTTCAGCTACTAAATGGGTAGTTGGTTCTTGTGTTTCAGCTATTGAATGAGTAGTTGGTTCTTTTGTTTCAGCTACTGGGTTTGAAACGGATGATGTCGCAACATACTAGGCCTCTGGTTCTTGTGTTTTAGTGCCCGTGGGTGGAATAGGTAAAGATTCTGGAATTTGGGATGTCGGAGGTGTACGGGGTATTAGTTGGATGGGTTGGGGGTTTAGGGTAGTGGTAGTAGTGGCTGCCCTTGTTGAGGCCCTTGTTCGTTTTCTTTGTAAAAAGGGCGGAAAGAAAGGAATTTACTTTCGTTTACATGGGGGTTTTTCCTCAATGATGGGATAGGGAGAATTGTCTGGTTTAGAATCATCGCTAAGAATATGAAGGGCATGAGTGGATGATTATGGTAAAATGTGGGGTGGGCTTGGTATGGTAAGGGGGTTAATTGGATTGATTGGGTCTATAGGCGGTCTGTTAGGTATTTCCGTAGGGTCTGGAGGGTTTTGTGGTTGTTGTCCCTGAAGGTTTTCAGGAATTTCAACAACTTCTTGGGGAACTATGGGTGGGTTGTTTAGTGGAGGGTTTTGTTGGGCAAAACCAATTTGGATAAGTAGTTGGACGAGACGGTGATGGGTGAGTGAAAGGGCGGGATCTTTAGCCTTTTTACAATAGTGCGACATATTTTTAAGACATCCGAGCAGATAATAAGGAATGTTGACCAATCTAGCATGTCGTAAATGAGACAACAGGACAAAATCGTGCTGGTAGACTACCTGGTATCGGCCTTCACAGGTAAGGTAGTGCTTGACAAACTTTCCAAGTTTCGGCCATGGAGGCGGCAATGAGATGAGTCGGACACCCCGACCTTTAGGCTCAATTTGTTCCCCTGGCAAGAGAAAATCCTATTGGGCATTAAGAATGATATGTTTGCGGCTAAACATGCGAATTTCATTGGTAGGGAGACCCAAAACCTGTGCTATATCCTCTTCTGTAACTGAAATCCGAACCCCTTGAACAATGGAATGATCTTCCTGGAGATTTTGAGAAAATTGGAGAACCTGTTGTTGATCAAATCCCTGGAGCCTCTGAAAATAAACGAGCCATCCTGCCTGTAGAAAAATTTGATACACTTCTAGATACAGTTCTAACAGGGTTGTCATGGCAGGTTCGTACCGTATAACAGAGCCTCCCATAGCTAACAGCTCAGTAAAATACACCGTCAAAGAGTCGAGTAACCGCTTCTGTGCAGAGTGATTTTTTCGAGTGAAGGCATGCAAATGGTGGTGAAACAAACGAACGGATGGTAAAAAGGAATGACGGTGGTTGATTCATGTGAAATGATGGTATAAAAGTTCGATATTTCCTCCCCCCCCTTCAAGTGCGGTTAATAATGATTTTACATGAGTGGTAATAATGAGTTGGAATCTCCTCATTAACTATAGCTTAATTGTATTTACGTATAAAATTTACATACCTCACCTTTACCTTTTGATTCGTACTTCAAACAAAATATAGTGCCTGTCCATAATAGTTCTGTAGTGGTCGTGGCAGAGACTTTTGATTTGTTAGGGGAATTGTATCAAGGATTTATTTACTGGAAGGACAAAATGTAGTCTGAGAGCGCAAAAGCTTATTGACAGAGAATGCTGAAAAGTTTGTGTTTCAGCAACAGGGAAAGAATAGAGAAATGTTTGCTGAAGAGTGATGTTGCAGAATACTGCTGAGGCAGTGGTGTTTCAGCAGTGGGGAAATGTAGAAAATTGTTGAACAATGGTGTTTCAGCAATGGGGGAAAATGTAGAAAATTGTTGAACAATGGTGTTTCAGCAATGGGGAGATGTGGAAAATTGTTGAATAGGGGTGTTTCAGCAATGGGGGAAATGTGGAAAATTGTTGAACAAGGGTGTTTTAGCAATGGGAAAATGTAGAAAATTGTTGAACAGTGGTGTTTCAGCAATGGGGAGATGTGGAAAATTGTTGAACATGGGTGTTTCAACAATGGGGGAAATGTGGAAAATTGTTGAACAGGGGTGTTTCGGCAATGGGAAAATGTAGAAAATTGTTGAACAGTGGTGTTTCAGCAATGGGGAAGCTTGTCTCTTCTTGACGTAAGATCTTCCTTTCTTAGTAGGCCTTGGCTTTGATCAAGAATCTGCAAAAATCAATTATAACATGCTATTTCCTGATAGGGATTATTAGTAAATGAAATCTAATCTAATACTAAAGAAATTAAACTAAATAGAATTAATTGCAATGAGGAGTAGGAGCCCCCTCTAAAAAGAGGTAATGAGAGTCTGCCACACATGTGGCCTTAAAATCTTCTTTGGAAATAGGGCGCTGGTATAGACGGAGCCAATGACCATTTACAAGTAACGGTGTTTTAGAGTCATCAATTGTGAGGAGCCTTACTGTTCCATTAGGGAAAATAGTGTCTACTTTGTAAGGTCCAAGCCATCTTGTACGTAGTTTCCCTTGAAATTCTTTGAACCGAGAATCATATAGTAGGGCCCAGATACCTTTTTGGAATTGCTTATGCTTGATAGTTTTTTCATTCCATTTTGATCTTTGTTGTTGAATCATAGTTGTCTGATGAATGGCATCTAGTATTTTTTCATCCAATTCATTAAGCTGATGTAACCTGGTTGTTTGTGCATCAGTCAAATCAAGGTTGACAGCTAAAGCAGTCCTTAAGGTTTTGATTTCAAATTCCACAAGAAAGACAACACTTTTTCCATAAACTAATTCATAGGGAGAGAATCACGTAGTATTTCTCCAGGTAGTTCTGTAGGCCCATAATGCTTCAGGGAGCCTATGAGACCAGTCCTTTCTATTTTCCTTCACTGTTTTTGTGAGAATGGCTTCTATTACTTTGTTTGTGCTTTCCACCTATCCATTAGCTTGGGGGTGGTATTCTATAGTTATTCTATGCTGAATATGATATTTTTGAAGGGTAGCTTTAAAACCATGAGAAGTGAAAGGAGGTCCTCCATCTGTAACTAATTCTCTCGACACTCCAAATCTGATGAACATGTCTTCAAATAGGAAATCTAGAACTTATTCTTCAGTTGCTCTATGGAGTGCTTTAGCTTCCACCCATTTGTTCATATAGTCTGTGCATACCACTATGTAAACTTTTTGATTGGATGGGGGGTTGATGGGTCCTACAAAGTCTAAGGCCCATCTTTCGAATGGTTCAAGTACTATCTGGGGGTTTAATGGCATTTCATCTCTATGATTAGGTTGTCCCATTCTTTGATAGCTATCATAGGTCCGGACATATTTCTTTGCATCTTTAAAAAGTGAGGGCCAATAATACCTCATTCTGAGAATTTTATGTGTTGTTCTTTTATCAGCAAAATTCCCTCCACAAGGGCCATCATGACAAGCTTTTAGTAGATCATAAACCTCATCTTCTCTAATGCACCCTCGGATTTCTTGATCAAGTCCTGTGTGGAAAAGACACCCACTTATCCAACTATACCGGGAACTTTGTTGAATGATTCTTCTTTTCTCCCGGTGGGATAGGTGTGGTGGTAACTTCCCTGCAACCAAGTAGTTAGTGATGTCTGCATACCAAGGTGAGTGAGTAGATACTACAAATAGATATTCATCAGGAAAAGAATCATCTATTGGGGTATCATCATCAGGTGTTAACCGAGAAAGGAAATCAGCAACTACATTTTCTTTTCCTGGTCTATCTACAATTGTGATATCAAATTCTTGTAATAATAGTAACCATCTGGTGACTCTAGCATTTGTGATAGGTTTGTTCATTAGATATTTGATAGCTGAGTGATCAGTATGGACAAGAGTAGAATAGCCAGTGATGTAAGTCTAAATTTATTAATAGCATAGATAACTGCTAAGAATTCCTTTTCGGTAACTGTATAATTGAGTTCAGCAGGAGTCATATTCTTCCTAATGAAATAAATAGCATAAGGAAGATGATTTTCTTCTTGTCCCAAGACAACTCCTATTGCAATATCTGAAGCATCAGAGGATATGTGAAAGGGAAGTGTCCAATCAGGTCCTCTTAGAATAGGGGTTGTAGATAACTGATGTTTAAGTGTATTAAATGCTTCCTGGAAAGAATTAGTCCATTTGAATTCGGCATTTTTCATCAGTAACACAAATAGGGGAGAAGCTATTTTGGAAAAAAAATTGATAAATCTTCTGTAGTATCCAGCATGTCCTAGGAAGCTTCTTACCTCTGTTTGAGTTTTGGGAGTAGGAATATCTTTAATGACCTGTATCTTGGATGGATCCATCTGAATTCCTTGAGATGAAATAAAATGTCCAAGCACTATTCCTTCACTCATCATCATGTGACATTTTTCTGTACTTAAGGAGAGGTGGGCTTGTATACATTGTTTAAGTACTTTCTCAAGGTTTTGTAGTGCTTCCTGAAAAGAAACACCATAAGGAGTAAAATCATCCATAAAAATTTCCATAGAGTCATTAAGCATATCATAAAAGATTCCTATAACTGCTCTTTGAAAGGTTGCTAGTGCATTACATAGTCCAAATGGGAGAACTTTATAAGAAAAAGTTCCCCAAGGGCTAGTAAAAGTGGTTTTATCTTGATCTTGGGGTGCAATTTTGATCTGGTTATACCCACTGAAACCATCTAAAAAGGAGAAAAATTTCTTACCTGAAAAATTGTCTAACACCTGATCAATAAATGGTAATGGGAAGTGATCTTTTTGAGTGGCTTTATTTAAGGCTTGGTAATCTACACATACTCTCCACTTCCCCTTTTTCTTAGGAACTATTACCAATGGGGAAACCCATTCACTGTCTAATATAGGATATATAAACCCTGCATTGAGTAATTTTTTAAGTTCTTCCTTAAGGATTTCTCTTAAATTAGGGTTCATTCGTCGCTGGGGTTGGCAGATCGGTCGACAATCTTCCTTGATATATATACGATGAGTACATAGTTCGAGAGAGATTCCTTTCATATATGTATAGTCCCAAGCGAATGCTTCTTTATGTTCAAGGAGTAACTTCATTAATTGTTGTGTTTCAGCATCTGTCAGGTTAGGGTTTATGTTCAGTGTTTTGCCAGGTTCAATTTCTACTGGTATGCTTTTAGAAGAGATGGTGGTAGATGTTTGAGGTGGGTTTTCAGAATTAAGGTTTTCTTGATTATCTGACTCCAACAGTGCAACTAGTTGGTTATGAGTTTCTGGAGTCACAGAAGAGGGTTCACAAATAAAATTATTAATTACTTCATCCTCAGTAGCATCTTTAAGGCTTAACGCTTGTCCGATAGTCAAGATGGGTTGAGTGAGTTGATCATCAAAGTCTACCCATACCGAATTATCATTATTAATCAAGGGTGTAGCGTGAGGGTAGAGGGTAAGTTGTTTAGTCTCGTAATCGTTGGAAATTGTCATTGAACCTAATCTACAGCTGATAAAAGCATCTGCTGTGGCTATCCAAGGCCTGCCCAAAATTAGAGGGTGGCCCCCCAACTTTGTTTTAGGTTGTAATACCACAAAGTCAGCTGGATAATTCCAGGATTCCACTGAGATGATTAGGTCTTCAATGAATCCCTCTGGTTTTATTGTGGATCGGTCAGCTAATTCTAGAATAGTTGGGGTCTCTCTGATTTCATTTTGAAATTGTAACAGTTGTGAGGTTTCCAGAGTCATAATATTGATAGCGACACCTAAGTCTACCAGGACTCGAGGGATTATCATTTTTCCAATTTGTACTAAGATGGTAGGGTGGTCGGGATCACCATATTGAACTGGGGGAGCTTTACCTGACATTAGTGCAGACAAGTCACCCATAACATGGATTGTGAGGGGATCCTTAATTTTCCTACCAGGCTTCTTAACACAAATGTCTCGCATAGTCCTGGCATAAATTGGTACATCTCGGAGTGCTTGTTAGAGGATGATTGTACCTCTTCAGGTACATCATGCTCTTTTGTTTCCTCTTTATCAGAAGAGGTAACATCAACTATGATGGGTTCTACTATTCTCCCAGATCGTAAATGAATGTCATTACATTGCGCAAGGAGAAGAGAAAATGTAGGCTGGTTATAAATATCAATGCACTGTACAACTTTATTATTGGGGTTAGGTTTAGGTTGTACAGGTAGTTGGGGTCTCATCATTTGATTGTTTGGTGGAGTACTTGATGGTAAGGAGAGTGGTTGCAGAAATTGTGATTGAGGTAATTGATTTGAGAAGGGGGGTTGTTGTCCTCTCCAATTTGGATTTCATTGGTTCTGATATGGTTGTTGTTGTTGTGGAGGCCAAGGAGTCCACATTGACAGATCAACAAAGGGTGGGTTAGTTTGTTGCATGGGTGGGTAATTAATTTGATTTAGGTATTGCATTTGATTATAGGGAGGGTAATTCATTTGATTAAAAGAAGGATAGTTGTTCCAATGATTAGAAGATGTAAATGGAATGTTAGGATTCATACCTTGTCCCCGTGGTTTCCATTTCCTTCTCTGTGTCAACAGATAGACACCTTCAGCTTCTTCATCAGTTGGCTATAATGCTACCTTGATTCCTAGTAGAGGACATTGTTGAGTTTCATGATCTTTATCACAGATGATGCAGATTGGATTTTTGTCCAATGGACATTCCCTTCGTGGGTGCTTGTCTCTGCATTTAGAACAAAATATGGACAAAGCTGCTTCTGCTTCTGCTTGCTTCTTTTGAATCTACAGGGTGTCAATTTGTGAGGCAAAAGAGCTTAACATTTCGGTTTTAAAACCTTCAAGTAAATTACCTATTTTGGCTCTTGTTGCTCCCCCACTGGCTGATTTTTGGACTCTTGAAAATGTGGTATCCCTGCTATTTGATCTATTTCTTGAAGCTCCTCTTGAACATCTTTTACATAGGTTAACAATTTCATCGTATGATTCCTTAGATATGTCCC
>ML783544.1:0-11011 GCA_009831015.1 Picea engelmannii | reverse complement strand
ACCAACCATTCAAAAAGGCCTTACTTTGACTTGAAGGTGGTCTTCCATACATCAGTTTGTTCTATCGGGACCTGGTGGTAGCCAGACTTCAGATCAATATTACTGAAGTATTTGGCCCCCATGAGTTGATCAAGGAGGTTGTCGATTCAGGGAATTGGGTACCGGTTTCTGACTGTGATATTATTCAGAGCCCGATAATCAATGCAAAGTTGCCAAGTTCCATCTTTCTTCTGTACTAGCACGATTGGGCTCCCACAAGGTTATGAGCTGGGATGGATGTGCCCCTTGTGGAGCAATTCTTGGACCTGTCGCTTGATCTCCTCATTCTCTAACAAATAGCGACGATAGACTGGCCCATTGGGCAGCGGTGCATCGGGGGTCAAATCGATGGGGTGCTTGACTTGGCAGTGAAGAGGTACCCTGATAGGTGAGGAGAAGACATCTGAGTATTCTTCCACGACCTTATCTACTTGCTTCTGCTGTGTGGAGAGGTCGGCTGCAGAGACCTTGGATGTGGATATGATTTTTCTCTCTTTCTGAGAGTGAATCATGAAGAAGACAAACTTCCTCGTCTGAGTGATGACCCTCCTGCATTGCTTAGCAGAGATCAAGGAAATAACACTAGGTGGGATCGCCTTGGGTATCCTGTACAATTTCCTATTCAAAGTAATAATAACACTACGAGGCCTAGACTCATATACAGCATGACGTTTCCATAAATAAGGTTGGCCCAAAAGAACATCACAAACTTCAAGAGGAGCAACATCACACAATACCTCATCTTTGAAGGGCTTGATGCCATACGATAGTCAACACTATTGGTTGACGCAGAGATCGCTTCCTTGGCGGAGCCATCCAATGGTGTAGGGTTGTGGGTGCGGTGTTGTCAACAGGGCCAACCGCTTGATGACCTCTGTTGAGATGAGGTTCTTCTGGCTACCACTATCAACAATGAAGTGCAGCGGGGTGCCTTTTACCCACATCTGTGAATGGAATAGGCACTCTCCTTCTTCTAGCTCATCTGTTTTACCATACTGGAGCTTGGTGGTAGCAACGGTGGCACTGGGTTCCGCGTCAATGATCTGTCTTCCCCTTTCTGGTTCTAACTTAGAGTCATAAACCGCATCTGATTCAAAGGCTTTCACTTTGGCCACCATCATCTGCTTTGAGCAGCAGTCAGCAATGTTATTCCAAGGGCTAATATGGAAGTCGCACCACTTCCCGGTATCTTTTTTTGTCTTTCTGGTGTCCTTCTTTGCTTGCATCTTGGACTGGTTTTCTTGATACTGTCCATCTTTTCTCTTCCCTTTGTTCTATGGGTTGGGGCTGCCCTTTCCTATCTTTTGTTGTGAGGGGTTCCCTGAACCAAATTGTCGCCTCTTTTGTTTGAGCTTCTGCTTGATTTTGACAGCATATCGGTAGGCCGCACCCAAGGATGAGATGTCCATAAATTCCATTTCGGTCTGGATGTATCTATGCAGAGCACCGCGATACTTGATCACCATATGTCGCTCTGAATCTTTGATACCCATCTTGGTGCGCAAGGTATGGAAGATATTTGTGAAATTTGGCACTGCTTGGTCTCTTTCTTGCCGCAGTGTGGTCCATTTGGTATACAAGTCGTCATAACTTTTGATAGGGTAGTATTGTTCCTTAATAGCATCCCTGAAGGATTCCCAGGTGGCTGTGATTGTAAATAATGAGGGTTCCTCTGTTTCCTTTTGCTCACAGAAAGTTTCCCACCAATATTTGACATGGGGAATAGCTTTGAGGAGCACAAAAGTAATCTTTTCTCTATTCAAAAAGTTATAGACAGAAAAATACTCTTCTAGTAGATTCAACCACTTGTCTACAACATCTGCGTCTATCTGACCTTCAAATATAGGAATATCGAAGTTTATTTGTACCTTGAAGGGGGCAGTGCCTCCGCTCGAAGAATATGCGTCGCCTATTGGTAGTCGCCAAAGGATTTGCGCGAAATTATCCATCATATCGTTCCTCTATTGTGTGAGGGATTCCTCAATCAACAGTTTGAAAGGATCTCCTATCCCATCACATTTCTTTTCTCCTTCCATGAGAGTTCGCTTGGGTGTGGGAGAGCGTTTTTCCTCAAGAGAAACAAGCTCGAGACCTAACTCTTTGTACTCCGACCTCGTTGGGGACATGCATTAAGACGATAAGGAGCAGGCCACTCTGATACCATTGATCTAGATTTTATGAGCAGAACGAAATGACTATAGATTATTACCAGATGCTTAACACATAATAACAGAGATACAGTAAAATTGGTTTTCTATTCAATAAGGAAATAAGCTGAAACTATAAAATGCAGCAGAAAACAAGCTTGTTGGAATGGTGGTGGCTTATCTCTGAGAAGAGATGTGATGGCTGCGCTCATTCACCAGAATATGATTACAATGAGGCTATCAAGGCCCTTTTACAATAAACAGGAGTTTCAAAAACCCTAAACATCCAAAAACCTAACCCTAGGAGATGAAGCGCCAAAAGTCATGTGGGCCCTATTTGGGTAAGTTAGTACATCAACTTCTCGGGGTCGTAACTTTTGCATACGATCTTTGTTTTAGACATATGATAGCCCATTGGAAAGATATATCCGAGGACTAAAACATATACTCAAATTTTCATAATGAAACTTTGCAATTGCAACATACCCCAAAAAACACCGTTTAGGGACTCAAAACGGCTCCGGAAGTTCAAGACCCGAAAAACTGCTAAGAATAGTAAATTATCAAAATTGTGAGAAAGTTGTTTTGAGCCAGCTAGAAAAGGTGGGTGGCCACCGATATCCACCTGGATCAGTAGAGGTTCTGATGGAAAAGACCCCAAGAATAAGGGTGATCCATTGAGCGAAAAACGAGTGTTGGGAAACGACGATCATATATTTGTTGTGGGACCCACCCTTTTGCTTAAGATTGTGAAATAAAGAGGGGAATGATCATTGGGTAACTAGGGGCCCTAATGATATCAATACCATTGATATATGTTCCTGAGAATCGTGGGATATAGTACATGAACCATTGGAGAGGATCTTTCAGAGTGGATTCTAAGCCAGTGTGCATATGACTTCGATAGAGAGAATCTGAGTCACATCATATTGCCAATCTGATATCGAGAAGTGATCTTAGCCATCTAATTAAGGGCATATACAGACAAGATTTTGTGGTTGGAGATCAAACAAGGACTCTGATAAGGGAACTCGAGTGTGATTTTAATGGAAAGCGAAAGAAAACCAAACACCCCACTAGCCTAAGCGAGACTAGGGAGTCGGGTGTGTTACACAAATCGTCATCAAAGTGAAATGTCCCATCATCAAAAGGTGCAACGACATACCCCATGTGTGATAGGGTGTCTTTTCAATAGATCCATGTCATCAAAAAGCTCAACATCCTCCTTGAAGTGTGGAATGACATCTCTCAAGTGTGGAATGACATCTCTCAATGTATTGTTTGTCTAGAATCATGGGTTCATCAATCTGTGAACCTATGACATAACATATGTGTTCATGGGATATTAAAGAATACTCCTAATTTCATTATATATTAAAAAATATCTCCCAAATTCCTTTTGTTGGACCCCCATACCAATACATATTTCCAATAAAAAAAACCCTATTTTACTATATTTCCCTATTTATATCCCCCAATACCTATAAAACCCCTCATACCTCACATCCCTCCCTCAATACCTAAAATGTATTGACCTTATTTTTCACAAATTTAAAACCCCCTTTATGAATGAACGTGATAAGATATTGGTCAACAAGGTGAAGTCCTCGTGTCAAGAATAAAGCATTTGTATTAATTGATCGAACTAATGTGTAATGAATTCTATACAATAAAGTCTTCTTTACTCAATGATAGGAAAATGAATCTACTTCAATATTTCCAAACTTGATACATGAATGAAAATTTAGAAGAGCATTAATTAAAAATGAAAACATGGAAAACAATATATCTATGGTGTAATATGTGTAACAAATCTAATCTTTGATTAGTTTATGGTTTCCCCAACAAGACATTAATAAAGAAAATCAAATTTCATAATCCCTACAACATCCATTGCTTTGGAAACTAAATCTAGATAAGAACTCTGCCACTCATTTTCTTCCACAATCCAAAATGATAAATAATTCTACAATTATCACTAGCACAACTTGAATTTTAATATAATTCTTGAAGAGAAAGAATGTCAAATAGAGAAGACATCATTGTTACTTAATGAGTGGGCCCCACCTCATATTTTCAAGCTGTCTATGAACTACAATAAACTGCTACTCTACCTTGGAATGGCCAAAAATCGATTTCTTTTATATTAATAAGAAAACAGAGTTTACAGTTCATGTAGTATCTCCAAATGATTTTGAGTATAGAGATTCTCAGATATATATATATATATATATATATATATATATAAGATTTGAGCTCGTGACATTTTTAGAATATTTAACAAAGACATAACTAATATTTGACAAGTAATTGATTTGCAAAATAAGTTCATGAAGCATCCCTTATTCATGTTGCATGTTGAGACTAGAAGAATCTCATGGTTGGTTATTGGTTGTGCCTTCTTTTCTTTTGGATATTGATTGCTATGAGTTTGTCTAAGATATGACAAGACACCATGCTGGAATCATGATAAAGGTAAACACAACCCCTGTAGATGCCAAGACACAACGCTAAGGTAGATATAACCCTATGGATGCTAAGATATGATCCTGGGATTGCATTGGAGGTAGATATATTGTTTAACTCCATTACCGTGTTGGTTTAAACATTGAAACTCTAACTTGAACTACCTCGAATCATGCCAAGTTTGTTCTAAGGTTTCCAATTTTAGATACTTTGTTTTCATGGTATCTAGTTGCTTGAGATTCCCATCATCCATCATTCCATTGAGCCTTTAATGCATTGGAAAAAATATCCTTGTGATAAACCTTCCAAAATATTTTGCTCAACTTGCCTACATTCAAAAGAGACATATGCAACCTTTTTCACAATGTTTTAGCATGTTTTAAAACCACCTAATTTAAACAAGATGGAAATAAAAACCAAAACACCTTAAGATTGATTCTAAAAACAAGAAAAGACTAGAGATCAATCCATAATACATGGAAAAACCCTAAGAGCCAAATATTTATGATATAGAAACTTCTTGGAATAACTATGAGCTTAAGGAGGGTAATGGGTTAATAAAAGTAGGTGTAGATAGGGAAAAAACATATCATTTTAAGGGCCCATCGGAACCCAAGTGTCCATCTCGCATGTGGCTATGTAAAATTCATCATCCCAGGAGGGGCTCCTGTGGTCTAATGCATCAAGAAAACTAGAGGCAAAGTACACAATTCAAACACAACATATAAAGTGAATCATGTCAAATTTGCAAAAGCCATTAGATAGATCACATAAAGTATCTTCTTCAAACTTCACATTAGTTTACAAAGTTATACAATTTTCCAATTTTAGGTATGGGAGGATCATTATCACCCTATATTCGGTGTGTCAGTGCCCTAGATAAGAAGTATGTCCCAATAAATCCTATTAAGGACTGTTCGACAACACAGGTATTCCAATAGAGGACGAACACCTTCAGTAACCACTCACATAACTAGATCAAAGATCAACACACCGATGTTTTCACGTGGTAAAACCCCTATGGGGAAACATCCACGGCCCCAGCCAACGCGACCACTTGGAGCAGTTTATTAATGCAAAGANAAGGACTATGTGTAGTGGAGTATGGTATGGTTTGGGGTTTACTCCATAGGTGGTTGTAATTGGCATGCAAGGTCACATAAGATATCCATCCACATGAGCACCTCTATAGAGGGATCACTTATGCAATGAGGTGCCCTTTCCTCAACACTATGTCTTTCCAAACCCCTCTTTTTCTTCAATGATTTTTGTCTTTTTATTTTCATTTTCTAAGTCCCCTTTTAGATATGCATTCATTGCATGAGACTTGGGGTGATGGTCTCTTAGTGAGGGGACATTATTCATTCTTTGTATTTTTGATTCTTAACTTTTCCTTTCATTTTGAATATGGTATTTTCTCTTTCCTTTTTTTTATCAAGTTGCATCAACTTTGTGCATTCAATCCCCTTCTTCTCGTGGGATTATGAAGCATGAACCTTTTCGGGATACATGTAACAACAAACCCAAAATAAATGACAATGGAGAAAGGATAGATGGAATATGTTATGTATGGTAAGTGACATGGGAACACTGGCCCTATTAAGGCCCCCCAGTAGTACAATTTTGACCAAGAGTGACAACACTTAACTAGGAGATGATGATGACCACCAAGATGAAACAAGGCAAAAATTATAAATTCAAAACATCATGATTCATAATCCAATTCAACCCATAACCATTATTTTCATGCCCCAAACATTGCCATTATCACTCAATATGAAGTGATAAAACAATGTACCTCAGTGTGTAATGCACCATGTCATCTGATGTGAGTGTTAAGAGCATGTAATGGAAGGAATTTGTGGGAAAATTTATGTGGAGAATCTGGAATGTCATCATTAGAACTATTGTTTTCACTGTGGATCACAGGAAAAATTCTCTAGTTACCCCTAGAAGTGAGGGGGTAATATCTAGCTCCAACATGGGGACATGTGCTCACCATAGAATGCATGAGAACCTCAACAATATTTGGAACTCTGAGACTTGCACTCTTCATCAAACCTAGAAAAATCCTGCTAAATTCTAACATAAAACTATTAGTAAAAATGAAGTAGAGGGATATGGTCCCCATGGTAGATGAAAAGTAAAAAAAAAAAATTACATTATATAACATCATTTTCTTTTCTTTTATGTTTTTTTGTAGACGATACTAAATCAAAATTGCAACGAATTAAAGATGCATATGATCAAGAAATAACTGAAAGAAAGAAAGTAAGTAAAATGAAATCAAGATGCATAAAAGGAAACATACAACATGACCTACAACTATTTTATCTAATGCTACAAGACAACATAAGTGCTAGGTACAATTATACAAGCAATGAAGCCATCCTAGCATCTCATTGAGGTCAAAATTCCTACCCTTGTGCTTAGTTATGAACCAAAACAAGGATATATCAAGCATAGAATGGCCATGAGATGATGCAGATGTTATATCATGACTAATCATAGAATCCAAATCATGAAGGTGGACAAGAGAAACAAATTCATGTCCATATTGGAATCACATTGGCATATGCATCCACAACCTTGCTCTATCCATATTTAAATGGGGCTACAATATGATGATGATGAATCATCCTTGCTCCAAGCAAGGTATTAAGGATTCAACCATTGCATCTTGTAAGACTGATCCATATGCCTCAAAAAATGGCCTTCTTGACTTTCATGTACATTGTTACTCCCCGAGGCTTAAGACATAATCATAAGAAATCTAAAGAATACCCCATGGTTTCCTAAGAAAGATGTAGATGGAAAGTGGGGTGTAAATTCAGATCTTAAAAAACAAATTTATCCCAAGTTAGGTCTTGTTGCCCTTATACACGTGGTTGGAAATCCTTGCAACAAACCATAAGTTGAAAACACTTTTTCCCCATAGATATTTCAACACCCAAAACATAATTTCCAGTTGTGTTTCCAATCACACACTGAAAACAATATGAAGAAAAATATGGTTGGATATTTCTTCTATTAAACATTTTCTGCCCTATGTGAATCATAGCCCCATAAGAGTGATCTAATGTTGATTTTCGACACACAAATGTTCACCAAAATCAAGCATAGGGGTGGCGGAAAATTTTGTTCATTCTTACCTTCTTAAAACAAATCTAAGAGATCAAAATGATATTTATCATACATTATAGAATATGGATGGAAATTTCCATGAGAAGAATGTAATAAATCATCCCTAAGTAGTTGGAACAAATCTATGAATATATCCTCTTCATGTTGCTAAAAATCTAAATCATCAATGTACACATATGGTTATTCCAAAGGAAACAATTCAAACCTCTTGATTCTAGAATCATCATCAATATCATAAATGGGATCCCCATCAAAATGAAAACAACTTATATCCCATTTATGTCTTACAATGTGTAGAAAATCATCAATATTTGTAATCTCGTTGTCATCATGTTCTTCATCAAGTGAAATATTTTCCAAATCCAAGGGTCTCTCCAAAGACTCTTCACTTTCCAATCATCAAAGGATGCATCATAGAAATCACAAACTTGGAAAGGAGTACAACTTACCAAAACCTTGTTTTCATTTGAAGGAGAGACGGAAGCTGGGATGCCCCCATTTCCATTAAAAGGAAGAGAAAATAACTTTTGAAACTAATTGTTACTTAAGGGATTTTCTTCAAATTCATTCTCCTCAAAATTACAATGATAAAGATCATCAAATTTTTAATTTTGAGAAGATCTAAGGCTTACCAATTTATCATCTTGACAAAGAGGAGTGCTCTCTCCAATAGGATCTTCTTCAATGGATTCATGATCTTCAATATGATGTGCTTCATCAAAGTCTTCTTCTTCAACAGATTCACGAGGTGGCTCTTTCTCTTCTTCAAAAGTTTGATAAATTCCTTCAAGAATATCTTCTTCATGTTCTTGTTCTTGAGATGATTGATATTCAAAGTCTTCATCAACATATTCATGTATGGGACCAAGAGATGGCTCTTTCTATAGCATTGGATCATGTGTATTCTCTTCATCAATATGCTCTTATTGTGGTTGATTCTTCATATAATAGAGGGATTCTTTTCCATACCCATATGCCAAGGCCATCATAAGGATTCCTTCATACTCTTGAGAGAGAGGACCCCAATATTTGAGGAAGGATCAAATAAAAATTGCAAAATAAGTTATCTTCCTTGGTCTAGTGCAATACTTGACCCATCTCCATTAATATTTTCCAAAAAATGAACAAATAATCTTATTAAGACATCCTCATGTCTTTCGCTGAGATTTGAAACATAGTCAAGGAATGATGAGACATATGGAATAACACAAAGAGTATCACCATCAAACTTTGGAATGTTCTTTTCCCATTTTAGAGGGACCTTATTTGAGTATCTCAAAATATCCTTAATATGAAGAGAAGGATACAATTCATGAAATTCTCATGGTGCCATATTTCTTTACTTAACATATGACTTGATATGAAGCTTGAAAGTAGGAGATGATAACTAATGCCAAACATGTGTGTGGAGTTGCCAAGGTGAATCTTAAATTCCTTTACAATGATGCTTGTTTCACCCTACAAGCACATAGCCATCAATATTTTCATATGGAAAAGGGATTCTTCCCTTAATGGAGTCACCAAATGAGTAAACTTAAATGAGGCTTTGATGTATATTCACAAATGAATGTTGAAGCATAGAATTCAAATATCCAAGGAGATTGACTCAACTCTTCTAGGAATCAATGCCAAAATGTTATGACACATTCTAGCACCAAGTGCAAAGCCTTCATAGGGAACTAAGACTAGTGGAACATTGAAATATATTACCATTGTCACCCAAGAAACAACTTCCCTTTCTTTAGTGAAGGAGAAAAATCCAACACAAAAGAGGCTTCCCTAGTAGCCTCTATGAATCCCTAGGCAAGACACAATCAAGTATAGGGCCTCCTGAGTAGCTACTTAATCTACCATCAATATAATAAAGTAAACAAGGTAAGGATAAGGTGGTGAGTAAAATAAATTTCCATATTTGAAGAGATGATGATATAGGTTAATTTATAAGGTATAACGAATCAATTTAGGCTCAAGAGGATCCCCAGACACTAGCAAAGAAGAAAAAGATAAAGGTTGTTGCAAAACTTAGAAAAAATATATTAAATTACAATAGTAAAACAAGTCATTACATTAACAATAAAATCAGCCCTTGCATAAGCAATTAACCACTGAAACAAGAGGGATGAATAATGAGTTAAACTAGGGTTTAATTAACTAACAAAATTAGAAATTTGAGAGGCATATACCAACCCTAAAACCCTAAAATATATATATCAATCCTCCAAGAGGTTTGACATCATCCACAAGGTCATGCCATATCATCATCAAGAAGCCCAACGTCTCTTCAAAAAGTGTAATGTCTCATCAAGAGGTGTTGAATCGTCATCAAAGTGAAATTCACCATCATCAAAAGGTGAAAAGACATACCACATGTGTGCTAAGGTGTCTCTTAAAGAGAGGCATGCCATCAAAAGGCTCAACATCTTACTAGAAGTGTGAAATTACCTATTTCAAGTGGTGAGGATGGCCTCCATGAAAATGTGCTAGTATCCCCTCAATGTCCTCCAAAAGACCCAAGTGTCCATCAAGCATGTGGCTTTGTACCATCATCCAAGGAGGGGATCATGTGGTCCATTGCATCATGGAAATCGTAGTCAAGGTATACAATTCAAACACAACATATAAAGTGAATCATGCCAATGCAAAACCCATTAGATAGATCACATAAAGTATCATCTTCAAACTTCACACTAGCTTACAAAGTTATACAATTTGCCAAGTTTAGGTATGGGAGGATAATTATCACCCCCTATTAGTTATGTTTGTTGGATTATTGAGAGGGGGGGTGAATCAGTAATAGAGCAATTTAATCCCTTTTAACCATATAATCCAAGTGCTATATCAATGAAGCATTATTATCCTATAACTGCAGAGTAAATAAGCAATGAGCAAATGAACAATCATACACATACACAGTACACCAGTGTTTTACGTGGAAAACCAAATCGGGAAAAAACCATGGAATGATTTTTCTTATATGTCTTGAAGAATTACATTCATTGGAAGCACCAACTTCCTTTGTTTTCCAACTGCAACTGGAAGGAGGCTCCAACCTCCTAGTTTCTCAGGCTACAGCCTGAGGGAAGCTCCAACTCCCCAAATCTTTGGCTACAACCAGAAGGAGGATACAACCCCCAATGTCCTCCGGCTACAACCGGAAGGTGGCTACAACCACCTGTCCTTGCCCCATCCTGCCACCCTGAAGTAGAAGTAGAATG
>ML783543.1:343803-361020 GCA_009831015.1 Picea engelmannii | reverse complement strand
ATAGTCCATGAAATACTATAATTTTACAATGTTACTAAAGAAGATCAAGAGTAAGAACACCCAATAAATGTGAAAGTACCAGAGACTAAAGGGGAGTGCGTAGTAGTAGGTCTAGAACTTGAATTTGATGTATATGTAAATCCATTAAGAGTGCACAAAGTGAATATTATCAAGAAAGAGAAACCTAATTTCATGAATATTGGTGACTATTAGAACGATAAGACTCTTGAAAATATTGCAGACATCCTACACGATTATCACGATATCTTTCTGACAACCTTTTCAAAGATGAAGGGGATAGCTAGGAAATTAGGCAAGATGAAGATCTCGTTAAAACCACGCTAATCTAGTAATATAGAGACCTTACCGGTTGAATCTAAAGTACAAGGAAAAATTAACAACAAATCTTGACAGAATGATATAAGTTGGTATCATTGGGCTCATCATAGACCCTGAATGGATAGGCCCAATGGTAGTTCAAGATAAGAAAACTGGGGGCATTAGAATTTGTGTAGTCCTAAGGAAATTGAACGATGCTTGTTTACATGACACTTCGATGCTTGTTTACATGACCCTTTTCTGACCCCCTTTATAGACGAAAGCATGGCATGAAAAATGCATCAAGCAGAAGAAGTTCCAGAAACGAGATTTAGTACTTCTCTATGACATTAAGTTCTTACAACACCCTAGAAAGTTCATGATGCACTGGCTAGGGCCATACATGATTAGATACATGACAGAAGTTGGTGGTGTTCAACTAGAATAGTTGGATGGAGAAGTCATGGAAGGACTAGTTAACAAGAGTTGGTTGAAACTGTACAGGGATGATCATCCTTCCGCGCACGAGGTGAATTGCGCAGGCTATATACCATAAAAATTGTATCATAATGTACTATAGAAATAAGAGGAAAAAAAAATAAAAACATGAAAAGGCACGAAAATGGTTCAAGGAAGAAGTAGAAAGTTGAAGAGTACAAGAAGTTAATATTAGAAGGTAAAAGGGAATAGAAGGAAAATGTCGCAGAAGAGAAAGAAGCAAGAAAAGGAGTGCAAAAATGAAGGAAGAAAGTTTGAGCAGAGAGAAGAGATCATGCAAATAACAGTGAAGATAAAGAATAGGAGAAATTAAAAAAAAAACAATAAAAGACAGAGTAAGAGACAAAAGGTTGACAGGAAGCAGAAAAATGGTGTTCAAACAATTAGAATAGTAAGAACTTGAACCAAGGCATGTCGCAGAAAAGAAAAGAAGCATGTGTAGGAAGATTGAACTGTGACAAAGGTAGGAACAAAAGGAATGAAAAATAACATCCATGGTGAGACATGCATTGAAGAGTGAATATGACAATGGAGTAGTGGAAACACGTAATCATAATTAAAAATTGATAGGAAAATCATTCGAAATTGAGCATATCAGGAGACGATGGGAATGAGTGTGACAAATATTTTTACAAGGTGGTTGATTTAGACCATAATATATCGAAGGATACACTATTATTGCAAGATATGGAAGCAATTTAGTATAAGTACAATCGGATGAGAATGCAAGTAGGGATGCAAAGAGCCAACTCACTATAAATTAGGGAAAAAGAGAAGGCCTTTGTTCCATACACACTTAAGAAGATAGGAAGAAGAGTTGAGTACAATAAAGAATCTAATCATAGTACATAGAAATAACAAAGCATAGTAGAGTTGAGTAGGTTATTACATAGATTTATGGCACCACCTAAAGAAAAATTACAGAGAAGTAAGCAGGAAGCAACGTCGATGCAGGAGGAAGTCCTTAGAATGGAAGTAATCAACTTGAGATTGGAAAACTTTCCTAGAACCATACTGCATAGAACAAAACACAACGTAAGAGAACAAAAAACATTGCATGAACCAGATAAGCATCAAGAAGGAGATCAAGAACATGAACAAGGGAAGAGGATTTTTTGCACAACAAGGACTTGGGTATGGTGATAGTTATGATACTTGAAAAATAAAAAAAACATCTACCAAGGTTGAAGGAGAAATTTACGAAGGAGTTCCACTCTTATTCAACTCCACCACTGTATAGGAAGAATGTCTTAAGTTAGAAAGTATTACGTAGACTACAGAAAAAAATTTGTAGCAAGGGGCCCAAGCTAGAGAAAATACTACAGAAGAAACAACCTAGAAGACAACACTATGCATAGATAAGAAGCAGAAAGAACCATAGATAAGAAAATATGTACAACAATGAATGAAGTGGAAATTCCTCAAGGAAGTGTCCATCCAAACCCTGATAGAGGAAGACCTGGAAAATATCGGTGATCAAGTTAAATAAGTCACAAATGACGCATTTCAATGTGTGACACACCAGTAGGAAGAAATGCAAAGAAGGATGCAAGAGCAGATGGTTGAGTTCTACCAATTGTTAGAAACAACAAATCTCACACCAGTACAACAGACAGAGGATGAACATACAACATGAACTACAAAGAATGGGGAGGTAGGGCTGGAAATATCGCAGTCATTGGTAGAAGGCGAATACAGATTGATCAAGTTAGAAACAAGAGAGATAGAGTTCCACACAATAGAGATGTGGGAACAAGCAAGGGCACTGGGTCATATTGAATTAGTGTTATCTCAACTACCGATAGATGTATTACAAGAATTGCATATGAGCGTGACACAAGAGATGCAATCATGCGTAGAAAAGACATCTAATGAGTTGGTTAAGGTTACAACATAGAATGTAGCCTTAGATATGAAATACAACAAAGTCAAGAAGAAGTGGGATGAGGCCATGTAAAAAGGTCGAAAGGATGCAACAATCATTCGAGAAGGTATACAAAGAGATCCCAGAGGCTTGAACAGAGATAAAGGCCCTAGTTGAAGAACAAGTAACAAAGATAAGTGAAGCTATTCAGGGATTCCACACACATATAGTCGACTTATAAGTGCACATGACACTGGGTACTCCACTAGAAGAGAGGGAGAAAAGGGAATGGACAATTACCACAGTTGTGGAGAGCATAAAGAACCTAGAGGTAGAATGTGCTCAGATCTATGTAAAAACCACAAACGTCTGGATAAATATAACTGAAGATAGGGAACTATAGCAGATCAACCAGAACATACATGTTGTGCAGGAAAAGGCACATAAGTAAAAAGAAGTAATAGGCACATTATATCTAGTTGAGTTGGTAACAACAATGGACGAGAACAAGAAGCTATATTCATAAATGAATCAACTAAGGGCAGAGCAACAATCTCATGTGAAAAATATTGAGGAACTACAAGAAGAATACTATAGGGTGACAACGACCTTAGCAACCACTTGAGGTATAATCAAATAAATAGTCGAAGAAAGTGTCTAGAAGATGCAGGATCGAGTTACTATTAAAATGGTCAACACAATTTTGCAGAAGGAGACAGAGGTAAAGGAGAAGGCCATGACAACAAAAGAGACATTTGAAAATTTCATGGTAAATTGGAAGAAGGCCTGAGTGGCTCAGGACAAGCCACAGGTGCCTACTGGGGGGCTGTTGGATATGAGTTTTGGATAAGTTTGGTTAAGTTTTGGGATATGCACCATAATAAGTCAAAGAATAAAATGTAGTTAGAAGATGGACCAAAGTGCATGACGAGAGAATACTTCAAGGAGTCAAAGCACATGATAGGAGGAAACACGACGAAGTAGCACATAAAAGGCATAAAACATTTATAGACCATTGGGTTTTTGGGACATTTTGTAACGGGCTTAGCCATAGTGTAAAACTATAAATCATAATGGGATTTTGGGTAGAAGTAGGTATGAGAGTTTTGTCGTGAATCTATTTTGAGTTCGTCAGTTTTGGAGGAACATTTTTGAGGTATGACTGAGGATTTAGATGCACACTACAGTAGAATGACTAGGCAGGTTTGAGCAATGGCTATTGTTGCATATTTTTGTAAGCACGGTGTGCAACTGTAAGAAGACTATAAATTACTAATATAAGAAGCTAGTCGTTGTGGACGTAGCCCAGATTGGGGTGAACCACGATAAATATTGTGTCCTTATATGATGTTATGTCTATGTTATGGATACCTTAGAATGTTAGTATTATGAATATGTTATTGATATTGTATAGTGATGATTAATTCTTAGTATTTTGAATGTGTTATTCATATATGTTATCATAATGTCGCACAGTGAAGTAACTGGTAATTGAATGAATGTCAAGTAAAGTAATGTAATGTTGCATGATAAATTAAATGTTAAGCGATGAAAATGACGCACATAGTAAGAGAATGTTGAATGCCTCACTTCCCCTAGTCAATTCAAAAAACCGGTTCATGAAGCCCCTCTAGATGCCTCGGGTGAGACTTCACTTTCTTGCAAGTGATGTCGATAGGGCAAGTGTTTAAAGGTTTTGTTGGTATGTAAGCTTTGAACCTCGGGTATGTCTTCACTTGCTTGCAGATGATGCTGACAGGGCAAGTGTTTAAAGGTTTTGTTGGTATGTTATCTTTGAACCTTGGGTATGTTGATTTTTTGCCAACACATTGATCCACATGGATTTCAGTGGCCTCCCACCTATTCCAACTTGCTCATTTTGGCAGTTTTTTCCTAGTTTTCGGGTCCTCGATGTTTGGGGTCATTTTGAGGCCCTAAACAACGTTTTTAGGACTCACCACATTTAGACTGTAGACAGAGTCAAATTATGACATTAACATGTGTATTCCTCGGATATACCTTTCCAACGAGCTACGTGCACCTAAAACAGAGATCGTATGCAAAAGTTACAACCCCAGGAAGTTGATGTACTAACTTACCCCAACAAGGCCCACATGACTTTTGGCGCTTCATCTCCTAGGGTTAGGTTTTTGGATGTCTATGGTTTTGGAATTCCTTTTCATTGTAAAAATTATTGGAGAGCCTCATTGTAACCATCTTATTGTGAATTATTGAATTTGTCACATCTCTTCTCAGAGATAAGTTGCCACCATTCTAGCAAGCTTGTTTTCAATCTGCATTTTACAGTTTCAGCATATTTCCTTACTGAATAGAAACTAGTTTTATTGTATCTCTATTATTTTTCCTTGTGCTTATATGTTAAACATAATAATAATCTGTATTCATTTTGTTATGCTCATAAAATCTAGATCAGTGGTATCAAATGAGTTTGATCCTTGTCATTCTTAATGAATGTCCCCAACGAAGTCAGGGTACAAAGAATTGGGTCTCAAGCTTATTTCTCTTGAGGAAAAAATCTCTTGCACGCACAAGCGACCTCTCATGGTGGGAGAAAATAAAGACAAAGTGACAAGAGATCGTTTCAAAATGTTGGTTGAGGAAGCCCTTACGAAATATAGGAATGAGATGATGGACAATTTTACGCAAATCCTTCGGTGACTACCAACAGGCGATGCATCTTCCTCTAGTGGAGGCACCACCCCCTTCAAGGTACAAATAAAATTTGATATTCCTATATTTAAAATTCATATAGATGTAGATGTTGTAGACAAATGGTTGAATCTACTAGAAGGGTATTTTTTTGTCCATAAATTTTCGAATAGAGAAAATATTACTTTTGCGCTCCTCAAAATCGTTCCCCGTGTTAAATATTAGTGGGAAAATTTCTATGAGCAAAAGTAAACAAAGGAACCCTAATTATTTACAGTCGCATTTACCTAGGAGTCCTTCAAGGATGCTATTAAGGAAAAATACTACCCTATCAGAAGCTATGACGACCTATTTACAAAATGGACCACACTGCGGTTGGAAAGAGACCAAGCAGTTCCAAAGTTCACAAATATCTTACATACCTTGTGCACCAAGATGGGTATCAAATATTTTGAGTGACATATGGTGCTCAAGTATCATGGTGGTATGCATAGATAAATCTAGGCCAAAATGAATTTTTTGGACATCTCGTCCTTGAGCGCGACCTATCGATATGTCATCAAAATTGAGCAGAAGCTTAAACAAAAGACACAACAATTTGGGCTTGGAAACCCCTCACAAAAAAATAAGGGTAGGCCCAACCCACAGAAAAAAGGACAAAGAAAATATGGATAACCAATCTAATCCACAAGCAAAAAAGGACACCGAAAAAAAAAGAATACCAGGAGGTGGTGCAACTTCCATAAGAGGCCATGGCATAACACTGTTGATTACTGCTCAAAACAGTCGTTGGTGGCTGACGTGAAAGCCTCTGAATCAAATGTGGGTTCCGAATCTAACACAGAACCAGAAAGGGGGAGACAGATCATTGACATGGAACCTAGTGCCACTGTTTCAACCACCAAGATCCATCCCAGTGAACCAGACAAGCCAAAGGAAGGTGAGAGCCTATTTCATTCATAGATGTGGGTGAAAGGCACCCCGTTGTAATTCATCATTGATAGCGGTAGTCGAAAGAACCTAATTTCAGAAGAGGTTGTCAAGTGGATAGCCCTGTCGACAACACTGCACCTGCATCCCTACACAATTGGATGGCTCTGCCAAGGAAGAGATATATGCGTCATCCAACAGTGTCGCCTGTCATATGGCATCAATCCCTTCAAAGATGAGGTAATGTGTGATGTTTCTCCTCTCGAAGTTTGAAATGTTGTTTTGGGAAAACCTTATTTATGGAAACATCATGTTTTATATGAGTTTAGGCCTCTCAGTGTTATTATTACTTTGAACATGAAATTGTACATGATACCCGAGGCAGTCCCACCTAGTGTTATTTCCTTGATCTCTGCCAAGCAATGCAGGAAGTTCATATCTTAGACTGGGAAGTTTTTCTTCTTCATGATTCTCTCTCAGAGTGAGAAAAATATTGTAGCCACATCCATGGCCTCCACAACTAACCTCTCCACACAAAAGAAGAAAGTGGATAAGGTCATGGAAGAATAAAAAAATATCTGTGTCTCACCTACCGGGGTACCTCTACACTATCAGGTCAATCATCCCATCGATATGACCCCTGACACATCGTTTCCCAATGGGACAGTCTACCATCACTCTCTTTTAGAAAATGAGGAGATCAAGCGACAGATCAAGGAACTGCTCCACAAGTGGCACATCCATCCCATATCATCACCTTGTGGGAGCCCAATTGTGTTGGTGCAAAAGAAATACGGGACCTAGTGACTCTACATTGATTATCAGGCCCTAAATAAAATCACAGTCACAAAAAAATACATGATTCCCTGAATCGATGATCTCCTTGATCAGCTCAAGGGGGGCCAAATAATATAGTAAGATTGATCTGAAGTCCGGCTACCACCAGGTCCCAATAGAACATACAAATGTATGGAAGACAACCTTCAAATCAAAATAATGTCTTTTTGAATGGTTGGTCATGCCCTTCGGTTTAAAAAATGCTCCAACAACTTTCATGAGGATGATGGATGATATCCTGTGACCTTTCACTCATAATTTTGTAGTGGTGTATCTATATGACATCCTCATCTACAACAACACTTTGGTGGAACACTTGTAGCATATTCAGTAGGTTCTACATACCTTGCGGCAGCACAAGCTATATTCCAACTTGGAAAAAATATCCTTCAGCATGGACAGGGTCCAATACCTATGCTACATCATTGATCATCACGGTGTGCATGTGTATCCATCCAAGATCTAGGTCATTTGTGACTAGCCAACCCCAACCACACTCACTAAGCTTCAGATCTTCTTGGGCCTTTCCAATTTCTACCGCAGGTTTGTGTTGGGATTCTCCCATATTGCATGGGCCCTCAGCCAAGTAACCATGGGTTATGGTAAGGAAACATTTGTATGTGGCCTATCCCAACAAAAAGCATTTGATGAATTGAAGCAGTGCTTGTGCTCAGCCCAAGTACTTTCATTACCAGACCTATAGTATCCCTTTGATATCGAGACAAATGTTTCCCACTATGTTGTGGGCACAGTTCTCACTCATCATGTCCACCCCATGGCCTATCATAGTGAGACACTATTAGATGTCATCTGTAAGTACCCTAGTTATGATAAATAAATGTACTCCATTGTGCAAGCCTTCCGTCAGTGGAGACATTACATTCTTGGGAAGGAGACAATCATCCAAACTAATCATAATCCAATATAGTTCATGCACACACAAGAAAAAATGAATATCAACTGCCATCATAAGTGGTCCACATACTTGCAACAGTTCCACTTCAACATCAAGTATAAAACATGAAGTACCAACTGAGTCACTAATTTCCTTAGCCAACCTCCATTCATGACACTCACCACGGTGCTAGACTCTTGCAGCCACGAGACCTTCAGATGGCCCCACCTCTATGAGATAGACCCTGACTTCACCACCACCTAGCAAATCATGGATGCAAACTTAGTTGTCTCTAATTTCCATCTTCAGGACAGGTTTTTATGTCGTCTGAGCCATATCTACGTTCCATCAAGTGAGCGAGCGAAGCTGATTTTGGAATCCCACTATAGTCGAGTGGCAGGACACTTCGGCATCGAAAATACAATGGCAGTGTTACAAAAACATTTCTATTGGCCGAAACTTCAAGAGGATGTCAGCAAGTATATCAGGTCCTGCATTGCCTGTGCTATTACCAAACCAACAATTATGAAATAGGTCTTGTACACCCCTCTTCCTACTCCTGACGGGCCATGGGAATCCATATCAACGGAGTACATGTTGGGCCTTCCATCCACCAAGAGGGGAAATGACTGTGGTTTTTTGGTTGTTTATCGCCTTTCTAAGATGGAGATTCTAGTCGCCTGTGAGAAGAGCATCACATCAGAGGCCACTGCCAAGATCTTATTTGAACGAGTCTGGGTACATTTTGGAATCCCAAAACCCATTATATTAGATTAGTACATTTGGTTCCTTATAAATTTATGGTCAAGCCTCTGGTCATTGTTGGACACCAAGCTCACCAAATCCATTGCCTTCCACCCCTAAACAGATAGCCAAACTGAGTTTTTCAATTGAATGATCGTGCATATCCTATGCATGTAGAATTCCAAGAATCCCCGCACATAGGATGATATTCTTCCCTATGTTCAACATAGCTATAATCGATCCCTACATATATCAATTGGGCACATCCCCTTTCAGGTGGTATTGGGATTCCAACCATTGGGTCCCATGGATATTTCACTACCCCTTGGAGCCACCCCGACCGACACTTCACCTGCTCCAACTGAAGCTGACAAATCCACCTTTTTCATTGAGAATATCTAGCACATCCACCAATAATTTGAGGATATTTTACAAAATTCCAATTCCAAGTACAAGCAACACCATGATCAACACCAGGTGCCACATAAGTTTCAGGTGGGAGATAAAGTTTGGTTTCACTTGTAGAAAGAACGTCTTACAAGGCCCCATCAGAACCTTCTCCCACTCCTTTATGAACTCTACACCATCACCAAGGATGTGGTGATAATGATTTTAATCTCAACATTCCCCCTTTCCTTGGCCTACACCCAGTGTTCAACGTGGATCTCCTTCGACCTTATTTCCCACCATTATTTGACACCTCAGAGATAGAAAAATAGTTAACACCAATAGATATCAACCCCGACTGCATGAAACATGCATCCAATGATCATATTGTGTACACATAGGTCAAGATAACTTGCCAGCAAAGGATCCATCTTTACTGAGTTGTCAAAGCAGGGTAGCTCTTGCACTAAGGAAAGTGGTTCACTCGGGGCCAAATTTAGTAGAAATTTCCTCATATGATGGGGGAATTCAACGCGATAGAGACTGTTGCTTCCTAATGGGGGAGGATTGATTCATATTGATTTCAGTGGGCTCCCACCTATTCCAACTAGCTCATTTTGGCATTTTTCCAATTTGGCAATGTTTTCCTAGTTTTCGAGTCCCCGACTTCTGGGACCGTTTTGAGGCCCTAAACAATGTTTTAAGGACTCACCACAGTTAGATTGTTGATAAATTTAGAGTTTCATGGAAACATGTGTATTCCTCAGATACAAATTTCCAACGGGCTATCGTGCGCCTAAAACGGAGGTCATATGCAAAAGTTACAACCCCAGGAAGTTGATGTACTAACTTACCCCAATGGGGCCCACATGAATTTTGGCGCTTCATCTCCTAGGGTTAGGTTTTTGGATGTTTAGGGTTTTGGAATTCCTGATTATTGTAAAAATGATTGGAGAGCCTCATTGTAACCATATTCTTGCGAATGAGCACATCCATCAGATCTCTTCTCAGAGATAAGACGCCACCATTCTAGCAAGCTTGTTTTCAGTCTACAGTTTATAGTTTCGGCATACTTTCTTATTGAATAGAAACCAATTTTATTGTATATATATTATTGTTCCTTGTTCTTCTGTGTTAAACATAATAATAATATGTATTCATTTCGTTCTTCTAATGAAATCCAAATCACACTGACATATCTATGATGGCTTCTTCCATCTTTGTCCTTATTTTCTCAGTGATTTCCCTGAAGATCTGGACACTACCTTGTCTACCTTTATTTGTTGGAGTATTTCCTCTAGTTCTTTGATTCTTGTATCTTTATCTTGGTTATGTTGGCACAAACTTTGAATATTGTGTTTATTAGCATTCATGAACGCAGTGCAAGTTGAGGCTGTGGCTATTGGATTTTCCCTGACATCTCCTATTATGGGAACTTGTGTAAGGATTGAGATCGACATTCCTTGAGTTGTCAGTACCTTCTTTACTTTCTCTTGAACGATATTGTCAGAATTGTTGTCATAAATGAATCTTCTTAAATTAGGAACTTCAATTGGTTGAAATGGATCTCAGAGCTCTAGTACTAAATTTTTGAACAATGTCTCTATGTTGATGTCTGTTGTTGATACCTATGGGATGTTAGTCTCCATTGGTTGGGTGCCATTGTTCCTTGTCTCGGCATATTTATTTTTCCTCTCTTCTTCGACTTCCTTATCAGTTGCTTCTTTGGTTTCCTTTTTTTCTACTTCTCTTGCTTCCACTGCTGCTTTTTCTAGTGCCACTTTCTTTTCAGCTTCTCTTTGTGCTACAACATTTCCTTCTGCTTCAGCTAAGGTCGTTGTTTCATATTTGGATTTAGTCTTTTCTACTTCAATCTTTCTCTTCTTCTTCGCAACATCGTTCTTATTCTTGTAGACATTCTCTTTATTCATTATTTTCTTATAGGATGGTGTTTCTTCTTCTTACGTCGATACTGAGTGCATAGAAATAGAAATGGGAGATGACCTCTCTGTTATTGCCTCTTCTAAATTCTTTGGGGGTTATTCTTTCACTCTCTCTTCATATTCGATCCTTCCTATGGGTTGACCTCATCTCTGGAATCCCAAGTCTCTATCGTGTATTCCTAAGGGAGTCCCATTTTGTTGAAATGATCTCTTACAACTCCCTGAAGGTCGTGCCTTCTGAAATATTCTTCTCCAAACTGATAAGACATTAGGGTATTAACCTCTTCTTGCACTTTCTTGGTGTTTGAGAAGAAGTAGGTGCCTACATACAATGGTAGTGGTGGCTATATCACTTTCTTACCCCAGTACAATATTGATCCAAAAATCCTTGGATGTTAAATTATTTCTTAAGTACACATAAACATCCAACTTGATTAGAAATATATGATCACTTTGACTATTTCAAAAATAATATGAATTCACTTACTTATCCAAAACTAATTAAATTGATGAGTAACTTGCAAGAAACTAAATAAAATAGAAGAACAATAATAAGTCACAATACACAAGTTTGTTAACGAAGTTCACCCATCTTGCGCTACATCTTTGGGTCTGCTTCCAATTGAGAGACCACTTTATTAATGCTCAAATTCTTGATACAATAATGACTCTAGCTTGTGTTCTTACAATGAAATTATTATTTGTTCCTCAAACTCATAAACAAATATCACCATCGAATTCCTCTTGAAATTCTTAGAAAAATGAGTATAAATACCCTATACTTTCCTCAAGGAACCCTATGGTACACAAAATGATGCACTAATGAAATATTACAACCCCTTGGGCATGAATTTTGATGCACATGCTTAACTCTTTTGGAACACACTTCTATGTAGGGTGCATTGGTCCACATGCTAATTAAATAAGAGTTTGAGTCTAACTACCACCTGAATCTATTGGAAAACATTAAATATATTATCACTTGAGTTCCTTAACAAAAGGTGCCTTTGGCACACTCGTTGGAGTGTTGTCATACATGGGAGGAGGTCTCGACTTCAATCCCCATGAACCTCTCCCTTGTTAGTGCATTGTTAATGTTTTATGTTAAATATAGTTTGAACCACCCACATAATTTGGTTGCAACATTAATATATAACAACCATGGTATTAGGGGCTATGCCCTTGATCCCTTTTTCCTTCCAACAAAACCGTTTGAAAACTTAAATGCATTTAATACCCTATATTTTTAAGTAATAACCATATGGTGCGATGGAAAGACGTTGCATTATCATATGAGAGGTCTGAGGTTCGATCTGGCCTACTCGCATATATTTTTGGTATATCAAACCGCTAGTAAGACAATCAGGACTACCACGTGGAAACTCCTTATTAGTCCACATGTTCAATCCATATGCCACATGTCCTTACCAGATTGGTCTACTTGTGCGCCACATCATCCCCCCATAATGCCAACTCAAATGTATGACCTACCAACTATATTGTATGGACATGCCATGTAGAGTTAGCTTGTACGTCCATGTCAACACCATACATTATGGATTTCCATGTGTCACCCTTCCAGTGGTGCCACATGGCACCCCCTTTTGACCAATTTTCTATGTTTTACCAAAAATTTTAAAGGCCATAACTTTAACATACGACCTCTGTTTAAGGAAATTCACATGTCATTGGAAATATCTCGTCGATCTCTACACAATGAATTCATTTTCAAGAGAATTTGAGATGAATGATTTTTTAGAGATCCTAGATCCTCCTGGATCATTCCTCCCCACTAGAATCCTTTTGGACCACCAAAAATCTTGATTACTCAGAAAATAAGTGAGGATAAAGCTCCCTCACTTTCCTGATCTTGCTCCATCTTTCTTTTCTTGGTTTTACCCCTTTAAGACCAACTCAAAGATATTCCAGATCACCTTGTTGTGAAGTCTTGATCCTTCTGTCAAGGATAACATATTCTTGCAGCTCATCTAAGTACTCAGGAGTAAAATAAAAAACCATCGAAACCTGAACACTTTCATATTTATCCATTATCATAGGAGGCTCATAAAGTTTAAAATTATCAACACTCACCACTGAATACATTTTTATATAATATGGAAGATATAAACAAAAGGCATTAGTACCAATCCTTTCCAAAATCTCAAATGGACCATAACAAATTGATTTGAGCTCTTTACCTTCACCTTTCATTATGTCCTTATTGATCTGTAAATGTTGCCTCCTCACACTAGGGGTAACTATGGAGATCATGTCTTGAGGCCCGCAAGTAGCATACATGGAGTTTTGAGAGCCAAATGACTAGCATAGCCCCACAAGGCCCCTCCTATTCATTGATGCACCATCATATGTCACCTACAACAGAGAAAAATCCATCACACCAACTTGGCCTTAGAGGACATCATGTCTTACTTCATTAGGTAATAATTTTGGTATCATGGTAAGTGTCACCCTAATAATTGAAGCATTTGAACATGTTGCAAATAATTCTTTCTTGATTACAAAACTTTTTCTTGGAAATTATACTCTTTTCCTTATTTAACCATAGTGGGTGTAAATGTTTTCCTAGTAAGTTGGTCACCCTTGGGGATAGGGTGTTACTGAGGAGTTCCTTGAAGAGTCATCATCTATTCCTAATCATACTTATCACCTTCCATGCTCTTTCCATTTTGTTTACTCACCTTTTGGGATTTTTGGGTGTACTAACGCAAGAAGGTATTGTACCTCATTTGATGGGAAGAAGGGGTTGAAGGACTATAGGGAATGTAGCTGGAAAAAGATAAAATAAAAAATTATAACCTTCTAGATGCTCGCACCAAGAGGTCTTGAGAACAATGAAATGTTTCTCTTAAAATAATTGAAGACCTGAAAAAGCAAAACTCACATATATAGATGTCCCACTTGTTGAGGGTTCTACATGAATGTGGTATACCCTTTGCTTTACCTGCATGGTACTCTGTGTACCTCTAGACTCAAGTGATGTTGTGGCACTTCTTCAAGTCTTATGTTACCCAATTTAAGTACCCGATTGTGTTTGAATTTAATTAATTAATGGCAATAAATGGGTTTGGAAAAAGGATGCATTGAAAATGAAGGTGCAACACACCCTCTACAAAGACACCCATAAATGAGACAATACAAACCCTTGTGTGTCATGAACCCCATGATCGAAGGTTTTAATCACTCCACCTCACACTCATACATGACTTGGATGGGTTTCTATTGGAAAACACCCTTGAATTGAGGATTGATTATCCCAATAGGATGTCTTGACACTCCTCCCACACCTAAATTTGACAAATTGTATAACATTTTTTAGCATTTTTTTAGTTTGAAAAGGGGGTTTTGATGCACATGTACAAGTGGTTTTATTATTATATGTGGCTTACCTCACATGATTCTTGTGACTTATGGAACCTTGTAGGTTGTACCTATTTGTCTTTGTGGGAAATTTCTCAGTGGACAAGTATTCATGAGAATATGACTTGTTTGGACCTTCATAAGGGCTTTGGATCCCAAGGATGGATGAAAAGACCCCACACTTGGGGAAAGTTGGTGATCATTATTATACATGAGTTCATTTCCTTTGGAGGCACTCTCACAGGCTTAGATGGAGGGATCCCACCTTCTCACACCTAGACACTAGCCTTTGGAGGCTTGGACGTCACTTACCTAGTATATGACGTCACAATGAAGAAGGTTATGGTTTGATCATATGGACGGAGGTTATGGCACAACATTTTGGCACATGTGGCATGGTTACTATCCTTTGGAGGCCCAAAATTCCACTAAGAAACCTCAATGTTCCACATTGGATTCCCAACGTCACCCTAGAAGGGAATGACATCACCCTTTGAGGGTCATTTTTTAGAAAATTAATTGGGTTGGTTTTCATTGATGTCAACCCTAGAAGAAAGTACGGTAGTGAATTCCGGTAGCACAAAGGTTTGGGTAATGGACACAAGTTTGTTTGATGTATAATGGTATGTGTTTTGATATATTTGTTGGTAATACTATTCTATATGGATAGTACATGTCATGCCATTTATGGTGGTATGTGGAACATCACATAACTCCTCACAGTTTGAGAGTTACTGCCTTGCGAAGTTGAAGGACCCTCATATGATTGGCTTCAAGCCCCAAAAGGTCAAAGAAGTCAAAGTGCTTGCAAAGAAGAAATTATTTAAATAATAAAGTGAAGTGACAAAGTCAAAGAGGATTATTTAAATAATAAAGTGAAGTGACAAAGTCAAAAGCATTATTTAAATAATAAAGTGAAGTGACAAAGACAAAGAGGATTATTTAAATAATAAAGTGAAGTGACAAAATCAAATATGATTATTTAAATAATGAAGTAAAAAGAGAACTTTTTAATTATGGAAAGTGGTCATAAGAAGCTTAACCCTAAAATGAGGAAAATGGGTTAAGTGGTCAAGTGGCTATTGGATACATGGACAAGTGGAAAATCGAGCAAAGTTCGACATAGGTGACTATGTGGACAAAGTGGCTATGTGAACAAAGTGTCCTAGAAGATACTTCTCAGGAAGCTACTTGGAGAGTATAAATAAGAGGAAAGGCTCTCTCATTTCAATCACACTTGAGAATATTGAATATATACAAGTGAATGAGGTAACCAAATGATATCTAACTCAAATTTCAGAGGGAAAGTGAAGTAAAGAAGGCCAAAATTCATGGGAGGATAAATTCTTTTGATGATGCTTTCTAAGGTATGTTATTTACAGGTCATCTCACCATTTTCACAATAAAAAAAATTCTAGAATGACTCAGACTATGAAATTGGGAGGATATTGAGGAAACATATCCAAGTAGTTGTGTTACAAATTCCATATTGTGGGTCTTTTTATTTTTGGATTTACACGCCGTGGAAAATAGGGTTTGTGGCTAGTCATGAAATTAGTCTAAAACGGGTGTTTTGGGTAAAAACGTCATAACTTCTTCATATAAGGTCCAAATTTAGTAAGACAAAATGTGTTGGTTAGAGTACAGTCTGCAGTATTATGTGTACAATTTTCATATCCATACAACACATATTCCGTGTGGGGCACGCTCTACAAGTTCTCTCTCTAGAATAAGCCAGAATTCAACAAGGTATGCCATTTTTTCTATAACTCCTTTTTTGAGAGGTTCCAAGTAGTGACACCTAGAGGAATTTCATAAACACACTGCAGAACATTGTGTACTATTTTTAAATCTTTATTCACTACAGGTACATAGTTATGATTATTTCAAGTTAGGGTTGTTGACTAATCCAAAACTAGTCATGTGAGACTAAAGTAAAGTTTGATGAAAATGTTAGTCTCTTATTGTTAAAGTTAAGGAAGGTTTGCAGGTATGTGATCATATACACCAAGTCTATTACAGAGTTACAAATCATATTTGGATGATGAAATTGATGAGGGATTTTGGTTGAGGTACATGTTGGGTACATGGTTGAGACAAGTAGTTGATGAGTTGACACATACATGAGGTGTATAGTTGATGATGTTGGTACATATTGATGAGTCATAGTTGATGAGTAGTTGATACATGATTGATACATACTTGGTACATGGTTGATGCATTTTTTATGGTATAGGTTGATGCATGGTTGATGCATGGTTCAGGTTATTGGTACAGGTTGTTTAGTGCAGGTTGATTGGTATAGGTTTACAACAATATATCTTACAGTGATAGTGTCACAGTGGTTCCATAAATCTACTTATACATCAGGACGGTTGGACGGGGAAAGGACAGGTGGTTGTATCCACCTTTCGGTTGTAGATGGAGAACATAAGTGGTTGTTGTTAAGAACCAAATATCAATATAGCATAGAAAAACCTCAAAAAAAGTACTCAACGCCTTGAAAAAGAGATAATTTCAGATAATAAGCCTCTTCAAGGGGGAAACCTCCTTTTACCCCACATAAATGTTCAAGTACAAGATGATTCCAAATGAAAATGTCTCCTTGGCATATATAGGAGACTAGGAGGTATAATTACAGCTAATGGAATAAAGCCGACATAAATAAAATAACATTACTAATGTAATATGCCCCAATTAAGGGGTAATGAGCCAATATTAGGGATTAACATGCCCCTCCCCTTGAGACAAGT
>ML783543.1:289675-330677 GCA_009831015.1 Picea engelmannii | reverse complement strand
ACTAGGTAAGTGACGTCCAAGCCTCCAAAGGCTAGTGTCTAGGTGTGAGAAGGTGGGATCCCTCCATCTAAGCCTGTGAGAGTGCCTCCAAAGGAAATGAACTCATGTATAATAATGATCACCAACTTTCCCCAAGTGTGGGGTCTTTTCATCCATCCTTGGGATCCAAAGCCCTTATGAAGGTCCAAACAAGTCATATTCTCATGAATACTTGTCCACTGAGAAATTTCCCACAAAGACAAATAGGTACAACCTACAAGGTTCCATAAGTCACAAGAATCATGTGAGGTAAGCCACATATAATAATAAAACCACTTGTACATGTGCATCAAAACCCCCTTTTCAAACTAAAAAAATGCTAAAAAATGTTATACAATTTGTCAAATTTAGGTGTGGGAGGAGTGTCAAGACATCCTATTGGGATAATCAATCCTCAATTCAAGGGTGTTTTCCAATAGAAACCCATCCAAGTCATGTATGAGTGTGAGGTGGAGTGATTAAAACCTTCGATCATGGGGTTCATGACACACAAGGGTTTGTATTGTCTCATTTATGGGTGTCTTTGTAGAGGGTGTGTTGCACCTTCATTTTCAATGCATCCTTTTTCCAAACCCATTTATTGCCATTAATTAATTAAATTCAAACACAATCGGGTACTTAAATTGGGTAACATAAGACTTGAAGAAGTGCCACAACATCACTTGAGTCTAGAGGTACACAGAGTACCATGCAGGTAAAGCAAAGGGTATACCACATTCATGTAGAACCCTCAACAAGTGGGACATCTATATATGTGAGTTTTGCTTTTTCAGGTCTTCAATTATTTTAAGAGAAACATTTCATTGTTCTCAAGACCTCTTGGTGCGAGCATCTAGAAGGTTATAATTTTTTATTTTATCTTTTTCCAGCTACATTCCCTATAGTCCTTCAACCCCTTCTTCCCATCAAATGAGGTACAATACCTTCTTGCGTTAGTACACCCAAAAATCCCAAAAGGTGAGTAAACAAAATGGAAAGAGCATGGAAGGTGATAAGTATGATTAGGAATAGATGATGACTCTTCAAGGAACTCCTCAGTAACACCCTATCCCCAAGGGTGACCAACTTACTAGGAAAACATTTACACCCACTATGGTTAAATAAGGAAAAGAGTATAATTTCCAAGAAAAAGTTTTGTAATCAAGAAAGAATTATTTGCAACATGTTCAAATGCTTCAATTATTAGGGTGACACTTACCATGATACCAAAATTATTACCTAATGAAGTAAGACATGATGTCCTCTAAGGCCAAGTTGGTGTGATGGATTTTTCTCTGTTGTAGGTGACATATGATGGTGCATCAATGAATAGGAGGGGCCTTGTGGGGCTATGCTAGTCATTTGGCTCTCAAAACTCCATGTATGCTACTTGCGGGCCTCAAGACATGATCTCCATAGTTACCCCTAGTGTGAGGAGGCAACATTTACAGATCAATAAGGACATAATGAAAGGTGAAGGTAAAGAGCTCAAATCAATTTGTTATGGTCCATTTGAGATTTTGGAAAGGATTGGTACTAATGCCTTTTGTTTATATCTTCCATATTATATAAAAATGTATTCAGTGGTGAGTGTTGATAATTTTAAACTTTATGAGCCTCCTATGATAATGGATAAATATGAAAGTGTTCAGGTTTCGATGGTTTTTTATTTTACTCCTGAGTACTTAGATGAGCTGCAAGAATATGTTATCCTTGACAGAAGGATCAAGACTTCACAACAAGGTGATCTGGAATATCTTTGAGTTGGTCTTAAAGGGGTAAAACCAAGAAAAGAAAGATGGAGCAAGATCAGGAAAGTGAGGGAGCTTTATCCTCACTTATTTTCTGAGTAATCAAGATTTTTGGTGGTCCAAAAGGATTCTAGTGGGGAGGAATGATCCAGGAGGATCTAGGATCTCTAAAAAATCATTCATCTCAAATTCTCTTGAAAATGAATTCATTGTGTAGAGATCGACGAGATATTTCCAATGACATGTGAATTTCCTTAAACAGAGGTCGTATGTTAAAGTTATGGCCTTTAAAATTTTTGGTAAAACATAGAAAATTGGTCAAAAGGGGGTGCCATGTGGCACCACTGGAAGGGTGACACATGGAAATCCATAATGTATGGTGTTGACATGGACGTACAAGCTAACTCTACATGGCATGTCCATACAATATAGTTGGTAGGTCATACATTTGAGTTGGCATTATGGGGGGATGATGTGGCGCACAAGTAGACCAATCTGGTAAGGACATGTGGCATATGGATTGAACATGTGGACTAATAAGGAGTTTCCACGTGGTAGTCCTGATTGTCTTACTAGCGGTTTGATATACCAAAAATATATGCGAGTAGGCCAGATCGAACCTCAGACCTCTCATATGATAATGCAACGTCTTTCCATCGCACCATATGGTTATTACTTAAAAATATAGGGTATTAAATGCATTTAAGTTTTCAAACGGTTTTGTTGGAAGGAAAAAGGGATCAAGGGCATAGCCCCTAATACCATGGTTGTTATATATTAATGTTGCAACCAAATTATGTGGGTGGTTCAAACTATATTTAACATAAAACATTAACAATGCACTAACAAGGGAGAGGTTCATGGGGATTGAAGTCGAGACCTCCTCCCATGTATGACAACACTCCAACGAGTGTGCCAAAGGCACCTTTTGTTAAGGAACTCAAGTGATAATATATTTAATGTTTTCCAATAGATTCAGGTGGTAGTTAGACTCAAACTCTTATTTAATTAGCATGTGGACCAATGCACCCTACATAGAAGTGTGTTCCAAAAGAGTTAAGCATGTGCATCAAAATTCATGCCCAAGGGGTTGTAATATTTCATTAGTGCATCATTTTGTGTACCATAGGGTTCCTTGAGGAAAGTATAGGGTATTTATACTCATTTTTCTAAGAATTTCAAGAGGAATTCGATGGTGATATTTGTTTATGAGTTTGAGGAACAAATAATAATTTCATTGTAAGAACACAAGCTAGAGTCATTATTGTATCAAGAATTTGAGCATTAATAAAGTGGTCTCTCAATTGGAAGCAGACCCAAAGATGTAGCGCAAGATGGGTGAACTTCGTTAACAAACTTGTGTATTGTGACTTATTATTGTTCTTCTATTTTATTTAGTTTCTTGCAAGTTACTCATCAATTTAATTAGTTTTGGATAAGTAAGTGAATTCATATTATTTTTGAAATAGTCAAAGTGATCATATATTTCTAATCAAGTTGGATGTTTATGTGTACTTAAGAAATAATTTAACATCCAAGGATTTTTGGATCAATATTGTACTGGGGTAAGAAAGTGATATAGCCACCACTACCATTGTATGTAGGCACCTACTTCTTCTCAAACACCAAGAAAGTGCAAGAAGAGGTTAATACCCTAATGTCTTATCAGTTTGGAGAAGAATATTTCAGAAGGCACGACCTTCAGGGAGTTGTAAGAGATCATTTCAACAAAATGGGACTCCCTTAGGAATACACGATAGAGACTTGGGATTCCAGAGATGAGGTCAACCCATAGGAAGGATCGAATATGAAGAGAGAGTGAAAGAATAACCCCCAAAGAATTTAGAAGAGGCAATAACAGAGAGGTCATCTCCCATTTCTATTTCTATGCACTCAGTATCGACGTAAGAAGAAGAAACACCATCCTATAAGAAAATAATGAATAAAGAGAATGTCTACAAGAATAAGAACGATGTTGCGAAGAAGAAGAGAAAGATTGAAGTAGAAAAGACTAAATCCAAATATGAAACAACGACCTTAGCTGAAGCAGAAGGAAATGTTGTAGCACAAAGAGAAGCTGAAAAGAAAGTGGCACTAGAAAAAGCAGCAGTGGAAGCAAGAGAAGTAGAAAAAAAGGAAACCAAAGAAGCAACTGATAAGGAAGTCGAAGAAGAGAGGAAAAATAAATATGCCGAGACAAGGAACAATGGCACCCAACCAATGGAGACTAACATCCCATAGGTATCAACAACAGACATCAACATAGAGACATTGTTCAAAAATTTAGTACTAGAGCTCTGAGATCCATTTCAACCAATTGAAGTTCCTAATTTAAGAAGATTCATTTATGACAACAATTCTGACAATATCGTTCAAGAGAAAGTAAAGAAGGTACTGACAACTCAAGGAATGTCGATCTCAATCCTTACACAAGTTCCCATAATAGGAGATGTCAGGGAAAATCCAATAGCCACAGCCTCAACTTGCACTGCGTTCATGAATGCTAATAAACACAATATTCAAAGTTTGTGCCAACATAACCAAGATAAAGATACAAGAATCAAAGAACTAGAGGAAATACTCCAACAAATAAAGGTAGACAAGGTAGTGTCCAGATCTTCAGGGAAATCACTGAGAAAATAAGGACAAAGATGGAAGAAGCCATCATAGATATGTCAGTGTGATTTGGATTTCATTAGAAGAACGAAATGAATACATATTATTATTATGTTTAACACAGAAGAACAAGGAACAATAATATATATACAATAAAATTGGTTTCTATTCAATAAGAAAGTATGCCGAAACTATAAACTGTAGACTGAAAACAAGCTTGCTAGAATGGTGGCGTCTTATCTCTGAGAAGAGATCTGATGGATGTGCTCATTCGCAAGAATATGGTTACAATGAGGCTCTCCAATCATTTTTACAATAATCAGGAATTCCAAAACCCTAAACATCCAAAAACCTAACCCTAGGAGATGAAGCGCCAAAATTCATGTGGGCCCCATTGGGGTAAGTTAGTACATCAACTTCCTGGGGTTGTAACTTTTGCATATGACCTCCGTTTTAGGCGCACGATAGCCCGTTGGAAATTTGTATCTGAGGAATACACATGTTTCCATGAAACTCTAAATTTATCAACAATCTAACTGTGGTGAGTCCTTAAAACATTGTTTAGGGCCTCAAAACGGTCCCAGAAGTCGGGGACTCGAAAACTAGGAAAACATTGCCAAATTGGAAAAATGCCAAAATGAGCTAGTTGGAATAGGTGGGAGCCCACTGAAATCAATATGAATCAATCCTCCCCCATTAGGAAGCAACAGTCTCTATCGCGTTGAATTCCCCCATCATATGAGGAAATTTCTACTAAATTTGGCCCCGAGTGAACCACTTTCCTTAGTGCAAGAGCTACCCTGCTTTGACAACTCAGTAAAGATGGATCCTTTGCTGGCAAGTTATCTTGACCTATGTGTACACAATATGATCATTGGATGCATGTTTCATGCAGTCGGGGTTGATATCTATTGGTGTTAACTATTTTTCTATCTCTGAGGTGTCAAATAATGGTGGGAAATAAGGTCGAAGGAGATCCACGTTGAACACTGGGTGTAGGCCAAGGAAAGGGGGAATGTTGAGATTAAAATCATTATCACCACATCCTTGGTGATGGTGTAGAGTTCATAAAGGAGTGGGAGAAGGTTCTGATGGGGCCTTGTAAGACGTTCTTTCTACAAGTGAAACCAAACTTTATCTCCCACCTGAAACTTATGTGGCACCTGGTGTTGATCATGGTGTTGCTTGTACTTGGAATTGGAATTTTGTAAAATATCCTCAAATTATTGGTGGATGTGCTAGATATTCTCAATGAAAAAGGTGGATTTGTCAGCTTCAGTTGGAGCAGGTGAAGTGTCGGTCGGGGTGGCTCCAAGGGGTAGTGAAATATCCATGGGACCCAATGGTTGGAATCCCAATACCACCTGAAAGGGGATGTGCCCAATTGATATATGTAGGGATCGATTATAGCTATGTTGAACATAGGGAAGAATATCATCCTATGTGCGGGGATTCTTGGAATTCTACATGCATAGGATATGCACGATCATTCAATTGAAAAACTCAGTTTGGCTATCTGTTTAGGGGTGGAAGGCAATGGATTTGGTGAGCTTGGTGTCCAACAATGACCAGAGGCTTGACCATAAATTTATAAGGAACCAAATGTACTAATCTAATATAATGGGTTTTGGGATTCCAAAATGTACCCAGACTCGTTCAAATAAGATCTTGGCAGTGGCCTCTGATGTGATGCTCTTCTCACAGGCGACTAGAATCTCCATCTTAGAAAGGCGATAAACAACCAAAAAACCACAGTCATTTCCCCTCTTGGTGGATGGAAGGCCCAACATGTACTCCGTTGATATGGATTCCCATGGCCCGTCAGGAGTAGGAAGAGGGGTGTACAAGACCTATTTCATAATTGTTGGTTTGGTAATAGCACAGGCAATGCAGGACCTGATATACTTGCTGACATCCTCTTGAAGTTTCGGCCAATAGAAATGTTTTTGTAACACTGCCATTGTATTTTCGATGCCGAAGTGTCCTGCCACTCGACTATAGTGGGATTCCAAAATCAGCTTCGCTCGCTCACTTGATGGAACGTAGATATGGCTCAGACGACATAAAAACCTGTCCTGAAGATGGAAATTAGAGACAACTAAGTTTGCATCCATGATTTGCTAGGTGGTGGTGAAGTCAGGGTCTATCTCATAGAGGTGGGGCCATCTGAAGGTCTCGTGGCTGCAAGAGTCTAGCACCGTGGTGAGTGTCATGAATGGAGGTTGGCTAAGGAAATTAGTGACTCAGTTGGTACTTCATGTTTTATACTTGATGTTGAAGTGGAACTGTTGCAAGTATGTGGACCACTTATGATGGCAGTTGATATTCATTTTTTCTTGTGTGTGCATGAACTATATTGGATTATGATTAGTTTGGATGATTGTCTCCTTCCCAAGAATGTAATGTCTCCACTGACGGAAGGCTTGCACAATGGAGTACATTTATTTATCATAACTAGGGTACTTACAGATGACATCTAATAGTGTCTCACTATGATAGGCCATGGGGTGGACATGATGAGTGAGAACTGTGCCCACAACATAGTGGGAAACATTTGTCTCGATATCAAAGGGATACTATAGGTCTGGTAATGAAAGTACTTGGGCTGAGCACAAGCACTGCTTCAATTCATCAAATGCTTTTTGTTGGGATAGGCCACATACAAATGTTTCCTTACCATAACCCATGGTTACTTGGCTGAGGGCCCATGCAATATGGGAGAATCCCAACACAAACCTGCGGTAGAAATTGGAAAGGCCCAAGAAGATCTGAAGCTTAGTGAGTGTGGTTGGGGTTGGCTAGTCACAAATGACCTAGATCTTGGATGGATACACATGCACACCGTGATGATCAATGATGTAGCATAGGTATTGGACCCTGTCCATGCTGAAGGATATTTTTTCCAAGTTGGAATATAGCTTGTGCTGCCGCAAGGTATGTAGAACCTACTGAATATGCTACAAGTGTTCCACCAAAGTGTTGTTGTAGATGAGGATGTCATATAGATACACCACTACAAAATTATGAGTGAAAGGTCACAGGATATCATCCATCATCCTCATGAAAGTTGTTGGAGCATTTTTTAAACCGAAGGGCATGACCAACCATTCAAAAAGACATTATTTTGATTTGAAGGTTGTCTTCCATACATTTGTATGTTCTATTGGGACCTGGTGGTAGCCGGACTTCAGATCAATCTTACTATATTATTTGGCCCCCCTTGAGCTGATCAAGGAGATCATCGATTCAGGGAATCATGTATTTTTTTGTGACTGTGATTTTATTTAGGGCCTGATAATCAATGTAGAGTCACTAGGTCCCGTATTTCTTTTGCACCAACACAATTGGGCTCCCACAAGGTGATGATATGGGATGGATGTGCCACTTGTGGAGCAGTTCCTTGATCTGTCGCTTGATCTCCTCATTTTCTAAAAGAGAGTGATGGTAGACTGTCCCATTGGGAAACGATGTGTCAGGGGTCATATCGATGGGATGATTGACCTGATAGTGTAGAGGTACCCCGGTAGGTGAGACACAGATATTTTTTTATTCTTCCATGACCTTATCCACTTTCTTCTTTTGTGTGGAGAGGTTAGTTGTGGAGGCCATGGATGTGGCTACAATATTTTTCTCACTCTGAGAGAGAATCATGAAGAAGAAAAACTTCCCAGTCTAAGATATGAACTTCCTGCATTGCTTGGCAGAGATCAAGGAAATAACACTAGGTGGGACTGCCTCGGGTATCATGTACAATTTCATGTTCAAAGTAATAATAACACTGAGAGGCCTAAACTCATATAAAACATGATGTTTCCATAAATAAGGTTTTCCCAAAACAACATTTCAAACTTCGAGAGGAGAAACATCACACATTACCTCATCTTTGAAGGGATTGATGCCATATGACAGGCGACACTGTTGGATGACGCATATATCTCTTCCTTGGCAGAGCCATCCAATTGTGTAGGGATGCAGGTGCAGTGTTGTCGACAGGGCTATCCACTTGACAACCTCTTCTGAAATTAGGTTCTTTCGACTACCGCTATCAATGATGAATTACAACGGGGTGCCTTTCACCCACATCTATGAATGAAATAGGCTCTCACCTTCCTTTGGCTTGTCTGGTTCACTGGGATGGATCTTGGTGGTTGAAACAGTGGCACTAGGTTCCATGTCAATGATCTGTCTCCCCCTTTCTGGTTCTGTGTTAGATTCGGAACCCACATTTGATTCAGAGGCTTTCACGTCAGCCACCAACGACTGTTTTGAGCAGTAATCAACAGTGTTATGCCATGGCCTCTTATGGAAGTTGCACCACCTCCTGGTATTCTTTTTTTTTCGGTGTCCTTTTTTGCTTGTGGATTAGATTGGTTATCCATATTTTCTTTGTCCTTTTTTCTGTGGGTTGGGCCTACCCTTATTTTTTTGTGAGGGGTTTCCAAGCCCAAATTGTTGTGTCTTTTGTTTAAGCTTCTGCTCAATTTTGATGACATATCGATAGGTCGCGCTCAAGGACGAGATGTCCAAAAAATTCATTTTGGCCTAGATTTATCTATGCATACCACCATGATACTTGAGCACCATATGTCACTCAAAATATTTGATACCCATCTTGGTGCACAAGGTATGTAAGATATTTGTGAACTTTGGAACTGCTTGGTCTCTTTCCAACCGCAGTGTGGTCCATTTTGTAAATAGGTCGTCATAGCTTCTGATAGGGTAGTATTTTTCCTTAATAGCATCCTTGAAGGACTCCTAGGTAAATGCGACTGTAAATAATTAGGGTTCCTTTGTTTACTTTTGCTCATAGAAATTTTCCCACTAATATTTAACACGGGGAACGATTTTGAGGAGCGCAAAAGTAATATTTTCTCTATTCGAAAATTTATGGACAAAAAAATACCCTTCTAGTAGATTCAACCATTTGTCTACAACATCTACATCTATATGAATTTTAAATATAGGAATATCAAATTTTATTTGTACCTTGAAGGGGGTGGTGCCTCCACTAGAGGAAGATGCATCGCCTGTTGGTAGTCACCGAAGGATTTGCGTAAAATTGTCCATCATCTCATTCCTATATTTCGTAAGGGCTTCCTCAACCAACATTTTGAAACGATCTCTTGTCACTTTGTCTTTATTTTCTCCCACCATGAGAGGTCGCTTGTGCGTGCAAGAGATTTTTTCCTCAAGAGAAATAAGCTTGAGACCCAATTCTTTGTACCCTGACTTCGTTGGGGACATTCATTAAGAATGACAAGGATCAAACTCATTTGATACCACTGATCTAGATTTTATGAGCATAACAAAATGAATACAGATTATTATTATGTTTAACATATAAGCACAAGGAAAAATAATAGAGATACAATAAAACTAGTTTCTATTCAGTAAGGAAATATGCTGAAACTGTAAAATGCAGATTGAAAACAAGCTTGCTAGAATGGTGGCAACTTATCTCTGAGAAGAGATGTGACAAATTCAATAATTCACAATAAGATGGTTACAATGAGGCTCTCCAATAATTTTTACAATGAAAAGGAATTCCAAAACCATAGACATCCAAAAACCTAACCCTAGGAGATGAAGCGCCAAAAGTCATGTGGGCCTTGTTGGGGTAAGTTAGTACATCAACTTCCTGGGGTTGTAACTTTTGCATACGATCTCTGTTTTAGGTGCACGTAGCTCGTTGGAAAGGTATATCCGAGGAATACACATGTTAATGTCATAATTTGACTCTGTCTACAGTCTAAATGTGGTGAGTCCTAAAAACGTTGTTTAGGGCCTCAAAATGACCCCAAACATCGAGGACCCGAAAACTAGGAAAAAACTGCCAAAATGAGCAAGTTGGAATAGGTGGGAGGCCACTGAAATCCATGTGGATCAATGTGTTGGCAAAAAATCAACATACCCAAGGTTCAAAGATAACATACCAACAAAACCTTTAAACACTTGCCCTGTCAGCATCATCTGCAAGCAAGTGAAGACATACCCGAGGTTCAAAGCTTACATACCAACAAAACCTTTAAACACTTGCCCTATCGACATCACTTGCAAGAAAGTGAAGTCTCACCCGAGGCATCTAGAGGGGCTTCATGAACCGGTTTTTTGAATTGACTAGGGGAAGTGAGGCATTCAACATTCTCTTACTATGTGCGTCATTTTCATCGCTTAACATTTAATTTATCATGCAACATTACATTACTTTACTTGACATTCATTCAATTACCAGTTACTTCACTGTGCGACATTATGATAACATATATGAATAACACATTCAAAATACTAAGAATTAATCATCACTATACAATATCAATAACATATTCATAATACTAACATTCTAAGGTATCCATAACATAGACATAACATCATATAAGGACACAATATTTATCGTGGTTCACCCCAATCTGGGCTACGTCCACAACGACTAGCTTCTTATATTAGTAATTTATAGTCTTCTTACAGTTGCACACCGTGCTTACAAAAATATGCAACAATAGCCATTGCTCAAACCTGCCTAGTCATTCTACTGTAGTGTGCATCTAAATCCTCAGTCATACCTCAAAAATGTTCCTCCAAAACTGACGAACTCAAAATAGATTCACGACAAAACTCTCATACCTACTTCTACCCAAAATCCCATTATGATTTATAGTTTTACACTATGGCTAAGCCCGTTACAAAATGTCCCAAAAACCCAATGGTCTATAAATGTTTTATGCCTTTTATGTGCTACTTCGTCGTGTTTCCTCCTATCATGTGCTTTGACTCCTTGAAGTATTCTCTCGTCATGCACTTTGGTCCATCTTCTAACTACATTTTATTCTTTGACTTATTATGGTGCATATCCCAAAACTTAACCAAACTTATCCAAAACTCATATCCAACAGCCCCCCAGTAGGCACCTGTGGCTTGTCCTGAGCCACTCAGGCCTTCTTCCAATTTACCATGAAATTTTCAAATGTCTCTTTTGTTGTCATGGCCTTCTCCTTTACCTCTGTCTCCTTCTGCAAAATTGTGTTGACCATTTTAATAGTAACTCGATCCTGCATCTTCTAGACACTTTCTTCGACTATTTATTTGATTATACCTCAAGTGGTTGCTAAGGTCGTTGTCACCCTATAGTATTCTTCTTGTAGTTCCTCAATATTTTTCACATGAGATTGTTGCTCTGCCCTTAGTTGATTCATTTATGAATATAGCTTCTTGTTCTCGTCCATTGTTGTTACCAACTCAACTAGATATAATGTGCCTATTACTTCTTTTTACTTATGTGCCTTTTCCTGCACAACATGTATGTTCTGGTTGATCTGCTATAGTTCCCTATCTTCAGTTATATTTATCCAGACGTTTGTGGTTTTTACATAGATCTGAGCACATTCTACCTCTAGGTTCTTTATGCTCTCCACAACTGTGGTAATTGTCCATTCCCTTTTCTCCCTCTCTTCTAGTGGAGTACCCAGTGTCATGTGCACTTATAAGTCGACTATATGTGTGTGGAATCCCTGAATAGCTTCACTTATCTTTGTTACTTGTTCTTCAACTAGGGCCTTTATCTCTGTTCAAGCCTCTGGGATCTCTTTGTATACCTTCTCGAATGATTGTTGCATCCTTTCGACCTTTTTACATGGCCTCATCCCACTTCTTCTTGACTTTGTTGTATTTCATATCTAAGGCTACATTCTATGTTGTAACCTTAACCAACTCATTAGATGTCTTTTCTACGCATGATTGCATCTCTTGTGTCACGCTCATATGCAATTCTTGTAATACATCTATCGGTAGTTGAGATAACACTAATTCAATATGACCCAGTGCCCTTGCTTGTTCCCACATCTCTATTGTGTGGAACTCTATCTCTCTTGTTTCTAACTTGATCAATCTGTATTCGCCTTCTACCAATGACTGCGATATTTCCAGCCCTACCTCCCCATTCTTTGTAGTTCATGTTGTATGTTCATCCTCTGTCTGTTGTACTGGTGTGAGATTTGTTGTTTCTAACAATTGGTAGAACTCAACCATCTGCTCTTGCATCCTTCTTTGCATTTCTTCCTACTGGTGTGTCACACATTGAAATGCGTCATTTGTGACTTATTTAACTTGATCACCGATATTTTCCAGGTCTTCCTCTATCAGGGTTTGGATGGACACTTCCTTGAGGAATTTCCACTTCATTCATTGTTGTACATATTTTCTTATCTATGGTTCTTTCTGCTTCTTATCTATGCATAGTGTTGTCTTCTAGGTTGTTTCTTCTGTAGTATTTTCTCTAGCTTGGGCCCCTTGCTACAAATTTTTTTCTGTAGTCTACGTAATACTTTCTAACTTAAGACATTCTTCCTATACAGTGGTGGAGTTGAATAAGAGTGGAACTCCTTCGTAAATTTCTCCTTCAACCTTGGTAGATGTTTTTTTTATTTTTCAAGTATCATAACTATCACCATACCCAAGTCCTTGTTGTGCAAAAAATCCTCTTCCCTTGTTCATGTTCTTGATCTCCTTCTTGATGCTTATCTGGTTCATGCAATGTTTTTTGTTCTCTTACGTTGTGTTTTGTTCTATGCAGTATGGTTCTAGGAAAGTTTTCCAATCTCAAGTTGATTACTTCCATTCTAAGGACTTCCTCCTGCATCGACGTTGCTTCCTGCTTACTTCTCTGTAATTTTTCTTTAGGTGGTGCCATAAATCTATGTAATAACCTACTCAACTCTACTATGCTTTGTTATTTCTATGTACTATGATTAGATTCTTTATTGTACTCAACTCTTCTTCCTATCTTCTTAAGTGTGTATGGAACAAAGGCCTTCTCTTTTTCCCTAATTTATAGTGAGTTGGCTCTTTGCATCCCTACTTGCATTCTCATCCGATTGTACTTATACTAAATTGCTTCCATATCTTGCAATAATAGTGTATCCTTCGATATATTATGGTCTAAATCAACCACCTTGTAAAAATATTTGTCACACTCATTCCCATCGTCTCCTGATATGCTCAATTTCGAATGATTTTCCTATCAATTTTTAATTATGATTACGTGTTTCCACTACTCCATTGTCATATTCACTCTTCAATGCATGTCTCACCATGGATGTTATTTTTCATTCCTTTTGTTCCTACCTTTGTCACAGTTCAATCTTCCTACACATGCTTCTTTTCTTTTCTGCGACATGCCTTGGTTCAAGTTCTTACTATTCTAATTGTTTGAACACCATTTTTCTGCTTCCTGTCAACCTTTTGTCTCTTACTCTGTCTTTTATTGTTTTTTTTTTAATTTCTCCTATTCTTTATCTTCACTGTTATTTGCATGATCTCTTCTCTCTGCTCAAACTTTCTTCCTTCATTTTTGCACTCCTTTTCTTGCTTCTTTCTCTTCTGCGACATTTTCCTTCTATTCCCTTTTACCTTCTAATATTAACTTCTTGTACTCTTCAACTTTCTACTTCTTCCTTGAACCATTTTCGTGCCTTTTCATGTTTTTATTTTTTTTTCCTCTTATTTCTATAGTACATTATGATACAATTTTTATGGTATATAGCCTGCGCAATTCACCTCGTGCGCGGAAGGATGATCATCCCTGTACAGTTTCAACCAACTCTTGTTAACTAGTCCTTCCATGACTTCTCCATCCAACTATTCTAGTTGAACACCACCAACTTCTGTCATGTATCTAATCATGTATGGCCCTAGCCAGTGCATCATGAACTTTCTAGGGTGTTGTAAGAACTTAATGTCATAGAGAAGTACTAAATCTCGTTTCTGGAACTTCTTCTGCTTGATGCATTTTTCATGCCATGCTTTCGTCTATAAAGGGGGTCAGAAAAGGGTCATGTAAACAAGCATCGAAGTGTCATGTAAACAAGCATCGTTCAATTTCCTTAGGACTACACAAATTCTAATGCCCCCAGTTTTCTTATCTTGAACTACCATTGGGCCTATCCATTCAGGGTCTATGATGAGCCCAATGATACCAACTTATATCATTCTGTCAAGATTTGTTGTTAATTTTTCCTTGTACTTTAGATTCAACCGGTAAGGTCTCTATATTACTAGATTAGCGTGGTTTTAACGAGATCTTCATCTTGCCTAATTTCCTAGCTATCCCCTTCATCTTTGAAAAGGTTGTCAGAAAGATATCGTGATAATCGTGTAGGATGTCTGCAATATTTTCAAGAGTCTTATCGTTCTAATAGTCACCAATATTCATGAAATTAGGTTTCTCTTTCTTGATAATATTCACTTTGTGCACTCTTAATGGATTTACATATACATCAAATTCAAGTTCTAGACCTACTACTACGCACTCCCCTTTAGTCTCTGGTACTTTCACATTTATTGGGTGTTCTTACTCTTGATCTTCTTTAGTAACATTGTAAAATTATAGTATTTCATGGACTATCGCAGATTATCTGTGCGCACTACATGCAGGTACTATTTCTATCTGGTATTCTTCCATAAAAGTATTACTTCTAATGACTTGCAGAGTTGTATCGACGAAGGGTGAATCAACTTCAAAACTAAATGTTACCTTGAAATTCTGGGTGAACTCTTCCCAATCTGTCATCCTTATGCATACCTCTAGTTCTAGATACCATTTATTGGGAACCGTCTCAAGTGTATGTATGAACTTGTGCGCCAATTCTTTCTTTGGCACCTAGACCCAAGTTTTCATATACTATGCAACATTATCCATCAGACAGTTCATCCTTGCATACTTGTGCATAATTTATTTTGTTCCAAATATGATCTACATCATCCTTTTATAGTGTTTCCAATCCCCTATTCCTTCCTTGGGTGTATTCCACCATCTCGACGAGGTTGATTTCAGTGCAAAATATAATGCCAACAATATTTGTGGTTTGGGTATCTGTAACTCAAATTATTTTACAAATAAAATTACATCAGTGAATCCATCAAACCTTGGTGCATCATATACCTTTGTTATGATCCACAACTTCTGGTCAATACTTTGTGCAACATGTGCTTCCAATGTTCAAGTCCTTCCTCTGAATCTGATGCACACGAGTTAATTCTTATCCAACTAAGCGCACCATCTACACTAGGATTGATGTAATCATCCATGCACTCGATCATATTATACATGTTATCAATTTCTTTTATTGCAGGTTCCACATACCTTCTTGCTTATGTGGGGTATAATGGTGCAATGACCTTTAAGCCTCCTCCTTAAAAAATTATTTCTCTCTTATTCAAGTTAATAATCATTTGGTTTTCAAAGGCCCATTCCATTTCTATTAATGCTAGATATGACTAACTATTATCCATGATCTCAATGACCTCAAAGTCAGTTATGTTGCACACTCCATCTATGTTAAAAGTTACTCCTACCAGACTCCCGATCAATACTATCTTATGTTGGTTTTCCATCCTCAACTAAAAAATTAACGAAACTAAGTTTGGTTTCTCCATAATTTCCCACATCTATCTTGGAAGAACATTTACATATGATCCTAATTCCAATATGACATTATCCATGTCATACTCTCCTATCGGTGCACTCAATCTGAATTCTTTGTTTGTCCTCTTCTTGTGCAATACTTGGTTCATTGTTCTTTGTTTCATAAGTACTTATCTATCTTAGGTGCATTGATCGATCATCTTGCATAGTGTGTTCAACGTTGTTTCATCCTTCATCAACTCTAAACAACTCTTTAGAAAATCTTTCAAAGTGTTCACCTTCTCGACTGACCTTTCTAGAATTGTGCAATCATAGACTGATGGCATATCCTATACTGGTGGAGGTTTTGATGTTGATGTTATCCATTCCAATCTTAGTATTTCCTTCATGGCTTGTTGATATGTCTCTTTCTCTTTCTGTGGGTTAAATTTTGGCATAGGATCATCTGATTTGCTTATCCATTGGTCGATCCCCTTTCATTTTTCCATTGCATCCACTCTAGTTCTTTTTCCTCTGTGCATAATGACTACTATTATGGGTTGATCGTTGCACTCCTCAATTGCTATCATCTATATGTTCTGGTTATGGTTCCCTCTTGACTTCCATTTCACTATCAGTTGAGGATAATATTCCATCGCATGGTCCAATTATCTATAGTACATGCACATCCTGCAAGGATTCGGGTAGTCTCTCACCAAATGTCTCAGTTGATTGCAATTATAAAAAATGATTGGTCCTCTTCCTCCTCTACCAAATCCTCCTTGACCTCGACCTCTTTCGAATCCTCCTTGTCCACCCAAATTAAATCCTCTTGGAGTATTATATTGTGGAACCCCTCCTTCTGTTGCTACATTTTCTTCTTTGATTTTATATGTGTCTACAGTGTGTTCTCTCATCAAGTCGAATGCATGGCAATCCTTCTCCTCATTTCCTAAAGACTTGCAAAAATTACAGAACAAATTTTTGGGCATACTCTGGTACTTCTGTAGTAATGGAAAATAAGTTGGATGATGTCCCCATGTCTTTCATATTTCAAAATACCCTACTCCTTCTTCCAAAGGGTTCAGAGCTCCTAAATCCATATACTGCACAAATGTTGGGCATTCTTCCTTACGATGGCCTTGTATCTTACATGTAATACACCAAACTTGTTCACACTTTTCCTTTTCCTTCATTATTTATGACAACTAAATCCATAGTGCAACCAACTGTGATTGAACCTGTACCATCCTTGCACCCTCTCCTATAGGAGATGCTTCTAACTTCATTGCAATTTCTAATGCTTTTGGCTGGTACGTGACCTTCTATTGTGTCAAAGGACAATGAATGTGTGGAAACAAACCTACAATAAACCATTCTCTATGTTGTTCATCAAGGATCTGGTATGTTAATCTACCCATAACATATTTAAATCTTTCATTGTAATCCCAAACTGTCTCATTCTGTACTTGCTTAATTTATTTTAGTTTTGTGATATACTACGACTTGGATTTCAGATTTCGGCTTCCGAAATTCCTTTAACAAATATTTTCCAATCTCTTCCAATGTCCTTGATTGTCTTGCAAGTGAAGTAGTCTAATACTCCATGTACCATAATAGTACATGACCTATGAACATTGTGTCTAACTGTGCAATATTCATTGCTTCATCTTGGACATTCTTTACAGTCCATATTGTATCGCATACAAACAAATGTTGCTCTAGGTCTTCTGACCCTACTCCCTGAAATTCAGGCATTCTTAATGTATTATCTATTCCTGCCATTGTATTCTGTGTAGTACTTACCTTTGGTGATGCTAACTGACTCTAGTTTGTTTCACTACTTCCACTATTCTGACTATTGTTTTGACTTTCTCCACTAACTACAATTTCTCTCGATAAAGTTCTGGTTTCTGCTTCAGATCTAGGTGACGCACATGGGGTCGTGTATTTGACATAGATTTTTATCTGATATGGAATTCCTTCTTCTTCTATAATACATTGAGGATCCTTTTCTTTCTCTTTCATTTCTTGGTACGGTGTGATTTGAAGTACTATGCATGGGTTGATTTTCTCAAACGCATTGTGTTTCTCTTCTCTCTCAGCCACAATATCCTTCTTACTATACCTAAACCTTTTCCCACAATGCAATACTCCAATCTCTTTATCTGATTCACTATATTCCTCTCTTGACATCCTCAGTCCATCTGTTCCTCATTCATCCTTTTCCTCTCTCTCGTACTATCCTCTAGTCATCCCCGAGTCCCCCTATGTGCATGAAGACACCTAGCAGTCAGATTCCATCTTCATGACATTCTTGTCGCACAACAACATCTTTATCCAGGTAGATAGTGCGTTCAAAAATATTTTGTATGGACCCTTTAAAAATTCCCTCTTTGCGACACTATAGGACTAGTTACAATATATTGAAAACTATATAATGTAACCCCCCCAGTACACTATTCAACCAAAAATCAATTTCATGAGAAAATTTATTACTTACTGTATTCAACTGTCTGATCAATTCGGGGGTCCAGTTTCTCAGAGCCTTGACTCGATGTCTTCCAACATTCTGCACTATCCTTTCTAGCCATTTAGTCAAAATTATCGGAAATTCACCAAAGAAGATTTCATGAAGGTATATAAACACATACCTTTGCAACCATTGTTCGTTGTTGAGATGCAGGTTCCTATTTTTTTCTCTGGAAAAGTATAGTTCCGTCCTTCTTAACCATTTTTTGATCTCTTCCTTACTCAATCTCCAAAACATTCCCCTCAATTACAAATTTTGGTCCCGGAAAAAAAAAACATTTGTTGGTGTGTAATGGGAAGACCCAAAGTTCAAAGATAACATACCAGCAAAACCCTTAGACACTGGCCCTTTCAACATCACCTGCAAGCAAGTGAAGTCTCACCCTAGGCATCTAGATGGGCTACAGGAAACAAGTTTCTATAGTGATGAGGGGACATGAGGCATTCACCATGCTCTTACTATGTGCACTTGTTGGCCTTTGACCAAGTTTTGTGGAAACATTGGTCGTGTTTGACCATTTTTGGGACTTCGACAGGCTGGTCGAAGACGGAGCGCCCAAGCGAAGCAGGGATCATGGGATCTCGCCCATTTTGCGAGATTTTTGGGCTTTTAGGGTTTATGTAACGAGTATGGGATTTCGGCCCATGGGTTTACCCATGTCTAGGCCCTTTTTTTAATGTATAAATAAGTAGCTAAGGATGTAAGAAGTAGTTACAGTTATTAGAATTGTTTGAGTGCAAGAGGTCATTGGCTTAGTGCATGACTAGGGTATTTTAAGACTTGCAGAGCTAAGCGCAAGTTACTGTGTAAGGCTTTGTGCTGTGACCTGATTTTTAGGAAGTTGGATCTAGCGCGTTGTGCACATATCAACTATCTAGTGCAGAGTGAGCTCTATGGCTCTATGCTTGTAAGACGATTGAAGGAGACTAATAAATAAGAAGAAGAGTTGGTGGATGTAGCCCCACACTAGGGTGAACCACGTATATCCTGTGTTGATGTGCTTTGTGTAATATTGTTCATGTTGTTTATGTATCTATTTTCTTAATGAATTATCCTTGTTGTATGATAGATAGATCTATGAATGCTTAGTGTTTTATGATGTGAATGAATGTTAGATATGAGCTCATGCTAAGTGCTTAGAAGTGTTTGATCTGTTTATTATAGCAATGTTCTGTATTTAGGGTTTGATCTGTGATGTGAACAAGAATAATAAATTCATGCATATTGTTGGATAAGTGCTCTATTAAGTGTTGTGATCACAGATCTGTGTCCCAGCTAGGTTGTAGACACCTGAGTCCTACAACCCCCCTGCCTCTACCTCGGGTGAGACTTCATCTACTTCGCAAGTGTTGGCGAAAGGGATGGTAGTTAGGGTTTTGTTGGTGCGTTGTTGAAGATTTGAACCCTGGGTTTTCCCTGTTCCAACAAATGGTTTCGTTTCCAGGACCTGAGACTGTGATTGCTGGGAAATGAAGAAAAGAAGAAGCTCTGTGCATAGATATGCTATTGTAGTGCACAATATTCTACTTGACTTGTGGAACTCTGTGCTAAGAAAGGAACCAGATATGAAGAAAAGAGGTAAGATCTTAAAGCATTGTTCTATGATAAAGGTAAGATAAGTGGAAATTTTCTCTTCGAAAGTATGAATCTAGGCATGTTTGATAGATTTTGTCCTAGTCTGAAAACTAGGCCACATCTAGAAGAAAGCAAATTTGATCTGAATAGATTTGATAGAAATGGTGAAAGATATGTTATTCCTATGCATAGAAAGAATTTTTGGACTAACAAGTGGGTGCAGGAACCCAATTTTTTTTTTTGTAGATTACAGGTCCATCACTGTGATCCCAGTGTGCAATACATGAAAGGTTGGGGATCGTTTAAGAGAACGAGAGGATTGACATTGTTTTATAACTGCAGAAGATCGTGACATATTGCTAAGGAATTCCTTGGTACAGGTCCTATTTGTCTTTGTTGTAAAGTTATTGGTCATGAGGTTTTGGATTGCCCTAGAATGATTGCTAAAGTTGAAAAAATGAACCTGAGACAAGAAAACTATGAAGAAGGTAAATAAACTAAGGATATGTTAGAGAACTAGAAAGAATAAGAGACTATGTTATTACAGCTGAAAGAAACATTGAACGATCACAAAGACATCAGTTTTCCATAGATCTTAAAAGAGAAGCATTGCATAGAAACAAGAATAGGATACTTTGACATAGACTGTGTTTTGGACGAGGAAACACATGTGAATATTATGCCAGAAAGCACTTGGGAAATTTTGGGAAATCCTGACATGATTCCTTCATTGGGAAGGATAGGATTGTTTAAAGGAAATATGATAACCCTATGTGGAAGAATTACTAATGTACCTATGATTTCCCATGGAACATCGACGAAAGAATAATTAGAATTCTTTAAGTTTGTTAAGAACAATGCCCCTTTTGCACTTTTGTTAGGAAAGACTTGGATTGAGAAATATTAGATCCAAAGGAAAGCAGAGGAAAGAAGCTACAAAACAGAAAAAACAAGAATTAAGGGACTTCATAGCTAAGAAAGTAGAGAGACTAATAAAAGAATAAGAGGGCAATTCGAAGCAACTGAGGGCCAGAGACATAGCTGTCGAAGTTGAAAGAACACAAGAAATCTTGAAAAACACGTCCATGCAGGAGAGTAGAGCACCCACCCCGGAAATAGTAAGAGAAGAGTTATTATATTCGAATCCTTTGAAAGACCCTCAATAGTGTGAAGTCACTTTACTAGGAGAAGATAAGAATAAAAATAGAAAGAGGAATCCAGAGACTCAGATCACAGGAAAGAAGGCAAGAAATCTCAGTAAGAAGAAATGAAAGTTGGAAAAAATGTTGGAAGTTCCAAAGAAGACTTCATAGAAATAAATCTTATAGAACTTGAACCTTGCTGGAATAGCATAACAACACAGAATGACACTTCGCCATGGAAAATCTATATGACCGTTGGAGGTGTCCCGACCGTTAGAATGTGATGCAGGAGTATCGGAAGAAGTGCAAGCAAAGGACAGCTAGATACACACCAACACACATTTTGGAGATATTTTAAATTTCAAAGGATGCCACATTAATGTAATATCTCGAGAGACATAAGTGCTCTTAAATGATTTGGGGATTGCAATGCAGATCTTGAGCGGTTTCTCTCATCTGTCGGTTGACGTCATTTAATGGAATCAATGTAAAGTAGTTGTATTCTTTATTTCGATAAGATAGATTGAGGTTGTAGGAGGGAAAACTCGAGAAATCTCCCTCGTATGTATTGTATTATATTATTATTCTCTTTGTAAGAGTAGAAGTTGTAGAGCAAGAGAGTAGGAGAGAAGAGAAGAACAGAGCCTATAGAAGTTGTATAAGCAGATAGTTGTTTCTATAGAAACCATGTACAGAGGCACTTGAGTTAATATAAGAATTATTTGACTCAATTTCATGGTGTTGTTGTGCTTACTGTTTGCATCTATTGAATGGCATGTTTACAATTTTCTTATATGTTCTGTTATGAATTTGTTTCAATGCTTTATGTGTATGATTTCATGTTGAATGTATGAAGTCTATGAGAGGGAGAGGATAAGTTTCAATTTCTTCTTGTCCTAAGAATTCCTGCAAGGAGTACAATGAAGGTCCACAAGGAGTGTGTTGACAAAATTATGAGTTTTACCTCAGAAAATATCAGGAGAGATAGAGTTTTTCTTATACCAACAGAAATGCAATATAGCACAGAGCCATGCAATGTGTGCGCAAGCCAGTTGAAGTCTTAGACTTTTCCAACCAAGTGAGTGGTTGAAGAGTTTCTATCGCAAGGAGTGCACATAATTGGAAGGTTTTCGATAATCAGATATTATCGTGAGAGCAACAAGGAGTGCGTGCAAGAATCCCCTAGAATCCTTGAGTTTGTAGCCATAATCAAGCTCATGAGGGATAGAGTCTTGGAAAGTTCAAAGGAAGTATGAGGGTTGAATCCACCTCACAGAAACCAAGCTCAGGAGGAAAGATGCCAAGTTATTTGGCCAAGAGTCTTTGAGAACTTGAACGGACGGTTGAGTTTCTCAGAGGAAGAAGCGTAGATATTCATGGATCGTTGGATCCAGTGGATCAGTGGGGAGGTTAAGGTTGAGTATCTTTCAACACTTGCAATATTAGGAGAGATAACAACCATTATATCTAGAGTAATGAGATATGTTGATTGGGTGCTCTAAGATATAGATATTTTGGAAGTCAGAAGTGTAGAGGAAGCCATTTTCGGGAATCCATGATACGCAAAATCCCGACACGATCTAGACCGTCAGATCATGGGAAACTCAGGGCCGTTTATCCGTGGTGAAGAAGTCGTGAGTTCAGACTTCAGGAAAAGGGAGGAGATTTGCATCGCGAACTCACGAGTCACGAAATCCCGACGTTCTCAGAGGTGAAGCACCAAGACTTGGCTGGAGGTCATACGTCAGAAGCATAAGGGAGGAGCTAAAGACCCATTATCCGTTTTCGGGGTTTCAGGAATTGAAGGTGTTGGGGGGGGGGACTCACAATAGAAATCACAAAGTCATGAAATCTGAAACACCTTTTCGGGTTAAGTCATTGGTCATGTTGGGTGGTCACGTGGAGTAGAGGTTTGCGCCTAGTGCTTGTTCGCGCAGGCGTAACTTCTAAGAAGGACTTGTGGTATTTTATGCATTGAAGGTTCCAGTGGGAACTAAATATCCATTTTGGATCAGGGAATAGGAAGATACAAAGAAAGGGAGGTCAAGAAGACCCTGTTGAGGTAGGGGTGTTGTGTCAGAATGACACTCTCGAATGGCTAGAAACACAGTTATTGCTAGAAAGATCGTCGTTGGAACATTGAGACCGTGCCATAACGGATGTATTCGTATTGATTAAGGCATTTTGACCTATTGAAGGAATCTGTTACGACGTTGCTTATTTAATCTATCGAATGTTGCATCGAGACCACTTTTGCAACCTGTGATATTCAAGCTAATAAAGAATTGATCGTATATTGTGTTGTACTATCTAGACCTCACCATAGATTTGATTACCTTAAGTGTCCATTCACCTAACCAAGTTATTTGATTACGAGCGTGCATGTCGGGCGACCTTAGCGCATTAGAGAAATCTATAGAAGAGATCTTGGTCAACCTCATGGATGAGAAAGTCATGTCTATAGGTATATAGGCATCGTCGATGGGTGGATTTCAAGCATCCCCCTCGACTAGACGTCGGTCTAGCCAAATCGCAACTGAGAAAAGAAGAAAGCACCGCAACGATCTAGCAAATGCGAAGCAGATCCCATCAGTATTGCCCAACTACATCTCGCCTTTGGTTGGTGTGGTTAGTCGTGATAGTGTCCCGCATGATTTTGAGTACACGCTCATCACTGCGTACCTCCCGAAAGGGATACACGCAGTTGGACTGCAATTGGGACTAATCCCAGCTCTCAAGATCAACGATTTTAACCTGGTAGATTGAAAGAACTATGCGATGATCGCACCGCATAGGTACCTGAAGAAGATGACTAGGAAGAAGCCCAAGATAGTTCCCCAACCTTGGATTAAAGAGATCATGCGATCAATGATCTTAAACGTGATGAAGATACCCCACTTCGGTAGACATCAGGAGGTTAATGCATGCGTTAAAATCCTCTTATCGTTCTACCATGGAGGTTATCTTTGGTTGGATAGGTGCATCACTGTGGATCTGGCACTGATCCACCTCATTACTGGACTAATCATGTAGGGAACAGACCATTACAAATTCTACCCAGGAAATACGTCAGATTTCTCCTTGGCGCAGTGAATAAAGGAAGCCTACAATTATGTAGAGAAGGGAAATCAAGGCTACAAGGTAGCTTCCATCCAGGATGGCACAATGCGCCTATCTTGTCAGCTGATCACTAGCAAGATCGTCAGAGAGAACTGACTGACACAAGTCACAGGGTTCGTAGTCGACCTTGTAGGGAAGTGTGTCAAAGGGATGCAAATGAACTGGGTGAGCTACCTCATCAATGAGTTGGAGAAGGACTGTCGCAAAGTGTAGGACCAAGGCTATGAGTTTCACTTCATTTGGTTATTGATTTTAATCACATTTGTTGCTTGGGAGGTGCCGAAGGGAGTGACATTCCTGGAAGTTGAGCCATCAGAACCATTGGTCACGAAGTTTACCATCTTGTGGTATACGAGCGATATGGCGAAGCAATGGAAATCAAATGCGGTGTTCCACACTTACTACCTACAACTCAAGCTCCCCATTGAATCATTCCCATGAATGACCTCGAACACCTTGCACACGTATGGGCTGCTATCAAAGTTCCACGCAGATAGCCACTTCATCTACATCACTGCGCGCAAGGATGAAAGTAAAGATGAGCTGCATTCCTACTACAAATTGACTGATGAAGACATGGAGGAGATAACCAAGGAATGGCCAGCCGAATTCCTTATACCGGTTGGATATGCAGAACTCCATGACCCCGATATCATCGAAAGTGATTTGGTCACCCAGACTGAGTATGATGGACCAAGAAGCACAAAGAAAAAGAAGAAATAGGAGTAAGTGTAGGACATAGATAGTGAGAAGGACAACACATCGGAGGAAATTGTGCCTGACTCACCTATAGGAGGAGGAGGTGATGAAGTAACCCAAGATGAGGAAGGGGAATAAGACAAGTAGGAGAGAGGTGAAGCTACATCGCCAAAGGATCCACTTACATAGGATGACATGTCAAAGAAAAGGAAGGCTTCTCTGCAGAAACCCTCAGCAAAGAAGAAATCCCGAGAAAATAATCCTCAGTCACAGAACGTACTCATAGTGGACGATATCTAGCTCATCACCACAGCTATAGAAGATGCCTCAGAGGATATCCTGCAGAGACATGAATCAAAAAAATAAACACTCTATGATAGAATTGAGAAAGAACTAAAGGGCATACAACAAGACCTTTAATCGATCCACACAGTCTCTACTGCGTCGTCGTCATCATAGAATGTAGAATTAGGAGATGAGCCTACCTGGTTACACAGATTAGAATATGCAACAGAGACTTGACTTCGTCGAGTCCAAGAAGAAAAGGAGCAGGCCACATAGGCCTTGAAGAAAGAAAAGGAGGAGGCATTAGAGAAACTTTGGGTTGCACAACAAGAAAAAGATGACATGAGAGCGAAGTTCGAGGAGGACAAAGAGAAAATCCAGAAATAGAAAGACCAACTACTCGTAGAGTAGACTATGTTCAAGGAAGCCATGACTAGAGCAATTTTCTCTATGCTGGGCTTGGCACAGATGGAAGAAGAGACAACCGAGAGCCAAGCGGGGAAGATCGTTGAGGCCATTCAATAGCTTCAAGCAAGAATAACAGAGTTAGAACTTCAAGTAGTTCCTAGAACTCTGCAAGAAGTGCGGGATCAGAGGGAAGAGACAGCTAGGAGCGTAGTAGAAAGAATCAGGGTGTTGGCCTCAGACTGTAAGAAACTAAGTAATCGAAGTGTGTAGACCTATGAGCATGTTGCAGAAGACCCGGAGCTGAGGACATTGGAGACACAACTCCAGAAGGTGAAGCAACATGCGTCGATTATGCAAGCGCAGATGAAGTTTCTTACTACAGTTGAAAAGATGAAGATATCGTAGGAGCAGTGCACAATTTAGAAATAGGTCATTTCCATCTAGAGTAGACTTATGGAGGTGACACAGAGACTCCAACCGGTGCAGGACAAATCTTGCACAATTTTTGAAGAGATCAAGGGACAAGACTCAAAGTTGGTGTAACATCCCCGACCTCACACCAGCTAGGCATGTCGCTCCTTAGATGATTCACTTAGCTCTAAAATCATCTTTGTAACATTCCTAGCCTACAAAGGCTTGGCTACACGAGGGAACACTTTCGTTCTCTCACTGTGGAACATACTGTAACATACCCAATATTCAACTAAGCTATGCCATATAAATTTTCTCTTCAAACTGCATGTAAGTATAACATATACATACAACACTCTTGTGGAATCTTTACATATAACGTAAATAAACAATTATGTTCTGTAAATATGTGATTTCATATTGAAATAATAGTAAACACAGACATGAAACATATACAGGGAAATACCCATGAACATACAGACAATTATAATCACACATATGATAAACTGTAACATAAGCATGTAAAAAAAAATTGCATCATGTAAATTTATCACATGATTGGTAGTTATCTTGGAAATATTGTCACCAACTGTGTGCAGACCATCCACGAACCTCCCAGCCTTAGACTACACTGTTCATCACTCTCAACAGTGAGTCACTCCCGAGCTGGGACTAAACTTTACCTGGGTAAAGGGATTCCTAACCAGGACAAAGGCTCATAGACAACAGGAAAGACTCCATCTTAGGTGCTCACTAAACTAACAGCCTATAGCCTCTCATTCCCCACATGCCTGGCCCACCCAAGGAAGTGTGCCCCTTCTCTTCTCAACAGTCCCTCGGCTGCCCCACTTCCCTTCCAGGGCTTCAACAACAGGCCAGACAGGAAGTCTCCGAGCACTGTAGCTGTAGTTTAGCACCTTCAGGAAATCAATTCCCAACAATTCTCTCACTCAGATAATTTCTCACGGGATTGACAACCCACCTCTTCAATTTCCCATGGGCCTGACAACCCACTTCTTCAATCCCGCTCCCAAGCTAACTAGGTACACCAACATGAAATGGTTATGGAAACAAGATCAGATACTGTGAAATGAATGTCCCAAGGATAACTAACTACCTGAGTGAAAAATGGTCATGGAATCATTGACTGGATGACTGAATGATGGAAGGAATCATGGGTGAGATGATCGTAAGAATCATCGTGAGAATGATGGTAAGGATGTTCGTCTGAATGATGGTGAAGGTGTCCAAAGAGCTAAGTCCCCACGATATGTATGCATGTCCCCAACTTGACACTTGTCATGTTGGAAGCTACTTTGGTCCACTTGTCCCCAACTTTAGAACTTAGGATAAAATAATTATCCATACTTTATGTTTTAAAGAAATATTAATATAATATTCCTTTTTGGCTTAATCTCTCTAGCTTAGCCCGTTCCTCTAACTTTTGGCCATCCCTTTCCCTAATTGGTGAAGTTTAGTCCCCCATCTCTTTTATCGTGGTCGATCTACACGCAACGATGTATTTTATATTAATCATGAGACATATACAAAATAGGCGCACTGGCCTTTAACATCTTGGCACACTGGCCTAATTCCAAAACATAAGCATCCCAGCTTATAATAACTGGCTCACCAACCTATAATACATATCATATACACGAGGTTCATTGACCCCCATACTGTACGCACTTTAGTTACTATGCATGGTATCCGATTATGTGCACACTACATCATTTTACTGTGCAATACATGCGCGCACTATGCCATGAAAAGTGCATTACAAAAATGATGTCAAAACAAATCACCATCTTAAGTACACTTATATTGCATTTACAATTGGGTTCGGCTGAGGGATATTACAGTTGGAACAAGTGGTCGCAACAATGGAACAACACCTAGAAGGGCCTATCACCGAGCAATTCATTCAGGAGTTCGTTGAGTAAGAGGTTATGGTGAAGCATCAAGTCGTGGTAGCTCGAGGCCTTCGAAGCAGTATTACCCAAATCAAAGTGACTCGGGACGAGTCACAAGTGAGTGTTGGGGGCATGTTGGCCCTCAACCAAGTTTTGTGGAAACATTGGTCATGTTTGACCATTTTTTGGACTTCGACAGGCTGGTCAAAGACGAAGCGCCCAGGCGAAGCAGAGATCGCAGGATCTCGCCCATTTTGTGGGATTTTTGGGATTTTAGGGTTTATGTAACAGGTATGTGATGTTGGCCCATGGGTTTACCCATGTCTAGGCCCTTTTTGTAATGTATAAATAAGTAGCTAAGGATGTAAGAAGTAGTTACAGTTACTAGAATTGGCTTAGTGAAAGAGGTCATTGGCTTAGTGCATGAATAGGGTATGTCAAGACTTGCAGAGATAAGTGCAAGTGACTGTGTAAGGCTTTGTTCCATGACCTAATTTTGAGGAAGGTGGATCTAGCGCGTTGTGTGAAGATCACCTATCCAGTGCAGAGTGAGCTCTGTGGCTTTGTTCCTGTAAGAAGATTGAAGGAGACTAATAAAGAAGAAGAAGAGTTGGTGGATGTAGCCCCACAATGGGGTGAACCACGTATATCCTGTGTCGATGTGCTTTGTGTAATATTGTTCATGGTGTTTATGTATCTATTTTCCTAGTGCATTATCCTTGATGTATAATAGATAGATCTATGAATTATTAGGGATTTATGATGTGAATGAATGTTATATCTGAGCTTATGCTAAGTGATTAGAAGTTTTTTATCTGTTTATTACAGTGTTGTTCTGTATTTAGGGTTTGATCTGCGATGTAAATAAGAATAATAAATTAATGCATATTATTGGCTAACTTCTATGTTAAATGTTTTGATCAAATATCTGTGTCCTAGATAGGTTGTAGACACCTGAGTCCTACAACCCCCTGCCTCTACCTCAGGTGAGACTTCATCTTCTTCGTAGGTGTTGCCGAAAGGGTCAGTAGTTAAGGTTTTGTTGGTGAGTTGTTGAAGCGTTGAAACTTAGGTCTGCCCCTATGGAAACAACACCATTTTCATCCCTTAACAATTACTTTATCATGCAAAATACCCTGTGTGTGACAATACTTTACTTGTCATTCATTCAATTACTAGTTACTTCATTGTGCGACATTATGACAACATATATGAATAAAACATTTAGAATACTATGCTTTCATCATTGCTACGTAATATCAGTAACATTTACATAATACTAAAATCCTATGTTATCCATAATACACACATAACATCATATCATGACACAAGATTTAATGTGGTTTACCCCATTCTGGGATATGTCCACAACAACTAGCCTCTTATATTAGTCATGTATGGTCTTCTTACAGCTGCACAATGTGCTTAAAAAAATGAAAAAATAACCATTACTCAAACCTTCCTATCCATTATGTGATAGTGCGAGCCTAACTTATTCATACCTCAAAATATTCCTCCAAAATTGACGAACTCAAAAGAACTTCACGACAAAAAATCTCATCCCTACTTCTACCCAAAATCCCATTACAATTTATAGTTTTACACTAGGGCTAAGCCCATTACAAAATGTCCTAAAAAACCAACGGTCTATAACCGTTTTCTCCCTTTTACACACCACTTCGTTGTGTTTCCTCCTATCACATGCTTTGACTCCTTGAAGTCCGCTACCATCTCACGCTCTGGTCCATCTTCTAACTGCCTTTTATTCTTTGACTTATTATGGTGCATATCTCAAAACTTAACCAAACTTATCCAAAATTCCTATCCATTAGTTTACACATCTACATCTCTTCTAGCAAGTAGATTCCACGGTCATAGATCAACATGGTCAGATACAAGAAAAGCTTACACAATTTAACACGATCCAGGAAAGAATGAGCTATATCAACCAATGGATTGCAGAGAATCCTGATGCACTAGTTGAGATTTATCACCCCTCTATAATGGAGAGGAAAACATACATCCATTCGTTAAAGTGTTGTCAACAAGATGTGAAAAGAGCTGATAGAGAAACTAGAAAATCGATGGTAATATGCTTGAAACTACACAAGTCCGCTCAATAATAAATTAAAGGATGTCGACTTCCTCAACTAGAATAAATTGGAAAGAACCTGGTCATGGTGGTGTTAGTGGAAAAAGTTCAAGAAAATGCTAATCATCAGTGAATAGTCACCGAATCAGCTACCAAACTGACCATAGACCTGATAGAGAAGAATATCATATAGCCTACCATAATCCACACCATAATCCAAGCATTCATGTCTACTCTATCTAAATATATACAAGTCATCGAAGACAACATAGCTATGCACACTGCAACACTAGAGGAATTACTCTTGTTAGCGCTAGAAGTCAACTCAAGACTGCTATTGAGTTAAGCCTAGCACACCTTGTTTAAAAATATTCTATAGGGGTTTTAATATGGATACATCATTGCTTTATTTGAAAGGGAATAATGATATGATCTGTTAAGATCACTTACCTATGTGCAGGAAGTCAGGTAAACAAAATTGTTGGCTAGAGATTTAAGATTTAAGTGATGTGATTGAGAGAAGGGGAAAAACAAAAACTGATAAATACACCAATAACAAATCTTGTCTTTAATGTCTTTATGCAACAGAGGAAAAAAACCTTTATCTAGAATTCATTCTAAATAAAATTTAAGGAGAAAAACACCAATGTGGCAAAGATTACTAAAAACCTGTTAAAGCAACCTTCTAATCACAAATGATTTGTCATAGAATCGTATAAAAACAACAAAGTGTTCCAGAAGAAAACATTAAGATGATAAAAATAGAAGGATTACAGACTAACCATCAATTCCTTAGCAGTTGAAGTCTTTACATTGGCAAGATAGATCAAAACAATGTTTATATATACAATATCAAGGAAAAAACATGGATTCAACCCCCCTCTCAGTATTTTCATTACTCTATTTTATAAATATATTACATTATTCTCAACATCCAAGAAAAATGTATCCAAAAGCCTCCATCCCAAATTCGAAATGATGAGGTGGATAGACAATTTTTAGGAAAAATAAACTGGCGAAATTATAGAAAAATGATTCTCCAAGATCCACCTATTTCACCCAAACCATGATACCTGTGTAAAATCTGGGAGATTTTTTTTTAGATGAGTCCTCCATTGAGAAAACCTCTTTCACTTTTGAAAAATAACCTTTCACCTGCCCGGGATCTATTCCCAAAAATAATGACTAAAACAAGAAAATTCCTGAATTTCTGAATCTGAAAAATGAGTTGTAAATATTCATTCGAATATCCCAAACCATGAAACCTGTGTAAAATATGAAAGAGGTTTTTGTATATGAGTCCTTTTTTGACAAAAACCTCTTTCACTTTTCAAAAATAACCTTCTGGCTGCCCAAGATCGGTTCCAAAAAATAATGAATAAAATAGGAAAATTCATGAATTTCTGGTAACTTCTTGCTAAAAATTAGGTCAATGTGATGATGTGTTCCAAAAATATTCTCCATCAATAATTCTACCTTCCCTCTGATCTTAAGTGATTTATCTCCAACTCACCTCAATAATTAAATAGGTTCAATAGGTGGTTGGTCTCATAATCATCCTCCAAAACCGTGTCATTTGCCTAAAAACAGGTTGCGCTACAGGAACATCATGTAGCACCATTTTAAAAATCTTATTTTTAGACTTTAAAACCCCTCATATGACCTTAATATGGACAAAACTATGCTAATAAGACCTTATTATCTTTATATAAGAAAAATATGAATTTTTTAGACCAAAATTTGATCATGAAAGTATTAGTGCTAACATGGGCTCCACGGGGGATGGCATGCTCCCTGTGAGCTGCCAAGAACAAGCAGACATGTGCCTTCATCCATTGGGCTATGGAGTCATTCATATCATTCCAAACTTATACAAATTATTGTGAAACCAAAACATATTGTTGCAAACCAAATATAAACTGAATGTTGTACTCAAACTGAAAATCAAATACTTGCATTGCAAGCATATTTATGCACACTCCTACTTCAATCAATTGAACTGCTTCCTGATCAAGTGTAATCAGATTTCCAATGAAGTTGGAAAAGAATCTGACTAATGAAATGTAATCCTTGTTTTCAGCTAAGTAAGAGGACATGAAGAGATTATGTCATGAACAACAAAAATTCTACAAAAAACATGTACTCACAGCTACAAATAGATGAGATGTCAAAACTTGTAGCATTTAGGATTTGTGATAATGAAAAATCCATCCAAGATGCTATTGGATTCTGAAGAACATGACATGATTTAATCTGGTTAAGAGGATAATTCTTCTCCTGCATAAAGGATGATTCATTACTAAAATAATGTGCCTCATATGCTCCTTGAAATATTTCATGAAAATCATTAGCTTGATTATATCCAAGGGCATGAGTTTGCTCAATAAAATATTCATCCTCAGTGATAGGTAAGGAAGAAAAAAATGTTTCTTCTTGAATCTGATTAGAATTAGAAACTTGACCATCAATTTCCATTTCCTGTTTAGTATTACAAGCACAATCTTCCCGATGAAGACTTGATTGAAACACTTCACAACAATTTTCAAATAAAACCTTAGTTGAATACATTTCTTTGTAATGAAAGTTAAATGAAACATGAAAATCACTCAATGAAGTAATACTAGAAACATGGAGGGATTTAGACCACTCATGGGATTTCCCTTCTAAGGAGTTCCTGAACATTTTGATAAGAACATCTTCATGATAAATACTTAGCTTATGCATGTACTCATGGAAATCAAATAGGTGCTCGGTAGGATGGTCATATTCATTACCCTTAAACCTCAGAAGGCAGTGTTTCCATGCTTCTCTATCAGGTACAAGATTTGGAAATCCAGGTACATGACAAAAATCACAAAATGCATACCTTGCAGCTAGTATAACTTCCATGGATTTTGAATTTATGGATTAGTGGAATCAACTGTGGAATCGTCCTTCATTGAGTCACCAGGTGAAAAATGCAGTCAGAACCATGTGTCTATTGTTTGTTCACCATCAAACAATAGATATCTTTGTTTTAGTTCTCTGAGGGAAGAATACTTCATTTCCATCCCGCAATAGTGCCAAAATATGTTAGAGCTAGAAGTCAACTCAAGACTGTTATTGAGTTAAGACTAGCACACCTTGTTTCAAAATATTCAATAAGGGTTTTAAGATGGATAAATCCTTGCTTGATTTGAAAGGGAATAATGAACTGATCTGTTAAGATCACTTACCTAAGTGCAACAAGTCAGATAAACAAAACTGATGGCTAGAGATTTAATATTTAAGTGATGTGATTGAGAGAAGGGGAAAAAGAAAAAATAATAAATACACCAATAACAAATCTTGTCTTTAATGTCTTTATGCAGCAGAGGAAAAAAACCTTTATCTAGAATTCATTCTAAATAATATTTAAGAATAAAACCATCAATGTGGCAAAGATTGCTAAAAAAATGTTAAAGAAAACTTCTCATCACAAAAACAAATTGTCATAGGCTCGTATAACAACATCAAACTGTTCCAGAAGAAAACACGAAGATGATAAAAATAGAAGGATTACATACTAACCATCAACTTCATTAGCAGTTGAAGTCTTTACATAGGAAAGATACATCAAAACAATCTTTAGATATACAATATCAAGAAAAAAACATGGATTCAACCCCCCTCTCACTCTTTTCATTCCTATATTTTATAAATAGATTACATTCTTCTCAAGATCCAATAAAAATAGATCCAAAAACCTCCATCCCAAATTCAAAATGATGAGGTGGCCAGGAAAGTTTTAGGAAAAATAAATTGTTGAAATTCTAGAAAAACGATGCTCGTAGATCCATCTATTTATCCCAAACCATGACAATTATGTAAAATAAGAGAGAGTTTTTTGTAAATGAGTCCATTATTTATAAAAACCTCTTTCACTTTTGAAAAATAACCTTCCAATTTCCCGGGATCTATTCCAAACAATAATGACTAAAACAAGAAAATTCTTGAATTTCTAAATCTGAAAAATGAGTTGTAAAGATTCATTCGAATCTTCCAAATCATGACACCTGTGTAAAAACATAAATATTTTTTTTTATATGAGTTAGTTATTGAGAAAAACCTCTTTAACTTTTCAAAAATAATCTTCCATTTTCCCAGGATATGTTCCCAAAAATAATGACTAAAACAGGAAAATTCCTGAATTTTTTGTAACTTCTTGCTAAAACTTAGGTCAATGTAACGATGTGTTCCCAAAATATTCTCCATAAAGAATTCAACCTTCCCTCTAATATTAAGTTATTGATATCCAACTCACCTCAAAAATTAAATAGGTTTAATAGTTGGCTGGTCTCATAATCATCCTCCAAAACCGTGTCATTTGCCTAAAAACAGGTTGTGCTACAGGAACTTCTTGTAGAGCCCTTTTCAAAATCTTAGTTTTAGACTTTAAAACCCCTCATATGACCTTAATATGGACAAAAATAGGCTATTAATACCTTATTATATTTATATAATAAAAATATGAAATTTTAAGACCAAAATTTGATCATGAAAGTATTAGTGCTAACAACTCTATCAAATGATCATTTCCTTGTATGACCAACTAGAGGTGTGGATAGTTTACCTCAAGGACACGACTCTTGAATAAGACAAAATAAAAATAAGAAATTGATATTACCTATCTTCTATTTTATCTTTTTCTCAACCAACGGCTATTTTGTCCTTATTATGTACACTTTTCACTGAGCAAAAGGAAACTGAATAGTTTGTAACAACTTCTTCAAGAAGAATACAAAGAGTCACCTAACAATTAAAAATAATTGTATAAAATAAAAAAGATTCCCATTTTGTAGGGGCTCTTCAAACACTGTTTAGACTCAAGAACTAATTCAATGACATATAATTTGTTAATGAACACTGAGAAGCCCTCGGGGATAATTTTTGCAAGAAAGAAGAATTAATGTGTGAAGTTGTCTTTGTTGTGAACTATTTCAAGTGGGATGTATGTTGTTCACATGGTCTGTAAGATTGTTTTTTGTTTATAGACTGATCTTATGCACTTAATGTTATTCTACAATTTTGATTATTCTTATGTATATATTTAAGTCCTGATATTGTTGAGTTGTTAACGTATGTATAAATATAATTTATATTGTTCTAGTTATATGTATGTATGCACATGTTTTTGACTTCACACCTTCATTTCAACTACCTGTGTGGGGGTTTTATGCAGAGTTCGGTTTCATTTACTACTCACTAGGTTACTTTAGTATGCTTCTATCTAGGATAGGGTAAGGCAGATCAATGATAGATTAGTTTTATTTGAATACATAGTCTTCATATACATATTTTCATTGCATAAGAATCTATCATCCACCCTCATTGGTAGATTGGACCACAACCGGTAAAACCCAAAACCAGCAATGATAGTTGGGAAAAATTCTAGATGGGTCTCCTGAGCCAAACAATGCATAGTCTAGTTGGGACCGTGTACTGGGGAGTACCCCTTACTATTGTAGGGTGAATTTTTCCCTGTCAATAGGTATTATGAGCCATTTTTTCAATAAATTTCCTACGATTTAGCTATTACAATAATTAACCCATGTGATGTGAGTTATTACAGGAATTAACCTCAAGATATGAGTTATTACAGGAATTGAAGGTTAGCATACTTAGACTTTATTAAATGGAGAATTTTCACTTGAAGGCACTTCATGAACATCATGAGATGGTAATTTACTTATTCCTCCATTCTAATGACATTCAACACCCAACAGTCAAATGCATGGTCAAACCTAGCAAGAAATTACAATAAATTTGCATAATCAACTGCAAATCTACAAGTTTGATCACAGAATCATGAACACAATGCCGAATAGTGAGGAATAAGGTTCAACCAATCAGATCAAGGATTCAAATCAGAGGATCGTGGAGAAGTTATGATAGGCACTAAAATGAATATCTAAGTGATATTCATGTAATTAGTTTTGTAAAATAGAGTGCACATGGAAAGCACTCGAATTCCTTGAGATATGTATAAAAATTAGAAACAAGGGATATTGAAGTTAGTGAGACTATTGAGATTATGATCTACGACATATATTGTAACTCCTAAATTGTCTTAATGTTTTATACAATGGAGCTTTGAATTCAATTTATGAGTTAAATTTCTTACACAGTCTGAGTTTTCTCTAAACAACATATTCCAGGAGCCCCCCCTGGTATGTGTTGTATTTCCATAGTTTTTTTTAGAATTACTTTCATTTTTTGTAGATTTCTATAATTGTTATAAATTCATGTGGATGCACATCAATTGTTATAAATTCATGTAGATGCACATCAATTGTTATAAGGTCATGTAGATTAAGAATTTTATTTTAAAAAGGTTTACACGCAACGTTACTATGATTATGGGGATTAATGAATGTTTTTTATATTGATGTTAAAGACAACTAGATCCTTGAATGATATTTCATCTATTATGTCATACCCACAATCATCACTTAAATATACATAGAGTTTAATCTAAGTCCGTAACTTTATGTTTTTCTTATCAACACATTTTATTCCAGCATTGAATAGATTAGTTCATTTAGAGTCAACCCTTTCACTCATATTCAGAAGTATCCCTCTTTGATTTCAGAGCTTAGTTTACTAGAATAGAGTGTGTTTGCAAGTGAGTTGAATCCTTGTTCCTTTATCAGAGTTGAAAAAGGTATCATATGTGCTATGTTATAAAGTGTCTATGTTTGTTCATTATCTCCTTTGAGTTGAATCCTCTGAGTGATTGTTATCAAAGGAATTAATTTATGTTTGTGAGTCTAACACTTTACTATTTGGATTTTAGTATAATTTTTTAGGCAATTTCAATATTAGTTCTGCACATATTGTGCATGTGCCTCATAAATTTACCTACCTGGATTGATAGAAAATGATGAGGAATCTAGACCACTAGATCATCCCAACATTTTGGCATCATTTCTAGGGAGTTCCTATAGGAATTAGTTTCGAAATTGCAAGCTTTATGTTGTTTGCTTGGTTTTCACTTTCTCGTAGTTTTGATTTTAAATTTCCATTGTCAAATTCTTGTTTGCATTTTTTAGTTTTGATATGTGCATTTTCGACAGGGAGGAGTGAAAACGGTAACACAAGAGGTAAGAACCTGTACATTCACTTTAGTGAGTATTAAAAAGTCCTCTCCATGCATAAACCAATTATTCCTAGATATAGTAAAGGTAGGTTCATTAAAAACAAAAGTTGCTCCAAAAAAATAAAACTCTAAACCATTTCAGGGGGCGTGTAGAAAACTCTAAACCATCTACATCTACATCATCTTTACAAGATTCATCATCTAGACATTTTTTTGTTGATTATCTTATTGGGGAGAATTTTAAGGAGACATGTATAACATAAAGTTTAAAATATTTATTTCAAATTGTGTTTCCTGTAAACTCTGTAAAAAATTCCAGTATAAAGTTATTGAAATTTTTCTTGGGAAAATCTTGAACAATAATTATGATCTTGATGAGTCACAACATAAACAATTAAATTATGTTTTGTAGAAATTTTGTAAATCTTTTTCTTGGGAATACACTGATATGCAAGGTATCCATCTAGATACTTGCACCCATCACATATATATAAAGGAAAATGTCAAACCAGTCTGAAAACCACAAATACGAATGAAACCAACCTTAAAATTTATTGTAAAATGTGAACTTCAAAAAATACTAGACGTAGGTTTCATCTACCCCATATCAGATAGCCAATGGGTTTCACCCTTGGTAATAGTTCCTAAGAAAAATGGAAAATGGTGGGCATGTGTGGATTATAGAGAACTCAATAAAGCCACATTAAAAGACCACTTCCCTCTACCTTTCATAGACAAAGTCTTGGACATATTGGTTGGAAATAAATATTTTTCTTTCCTCGATGGTTTCAATAGCTATAACCAAATAAGAATAACACTCAAAGACCAAGAAAAAATGGCATTTACTTGTCCTTGGGTAACTTATGCCTACAAGGTATTACCCTTTGGACTTTGTAATGCACCCATCACATTCCAAAGGGTAGTCTTGGGAATTTTTTTTTATTATATAGATGATTGTGTAGAGGTGTATATGGATGATTTCTTAGTTTATGGAGATAATTTTGTGGAAGCCTTATATAACCTGGAAATTTTTTTAAATAGGTGTTGAGAAACAAGCATTTCCTTAAGAAATGACAAATGTTTTATGATGTATACTGAAGGTATTATGGTTGGTCATGATGTTTTAGCTACATGTATCACGGTGGATCCAACAAAAATATTAATGATTGTCAATTTACCCACTCCATCCACTCAAAAGGATGTGAGGAGCTTCCTTTTTCATGAAGGGTAATATATATGATTTATTAGGAACTTTACTAGAATTGCATCTCCTTTATTTAAGTTACTTGCGAAGGATGTTGAATTTTACTGGGATACCATCTGCCAGGTTTCCTTTAATGCATTAAAAGAAAAACTTTCTACAATTCCAGTATTGAGAGGACCCAATTGGCCATTTCCTTTTCACATATCTATAGATGCCTTTGAGATGGAGATAGGAGCAGTTTTGGGACAGAAAGAAAATCAACAAAATTATGCAATTTATTTGGTTAGTAAAAGCCTAACTCTTGTAGAAATCAATTACATTGTTATGGAAAAGGATTTTTTAGCAGTCATTTATGCAATAAATAAATTTTGAAATTACATTATAGGATATGAGATTTTTGTGCATACCAATCATTGTTCCATCTTGTACCTTATGAATAAACCAATAACGAATGGAAGAATAACAATATGGCTTCTCCTATTGCAAAAATTCAATATATTTATTCTAGACAGACCAGGAAATGAAAATATGGTAGAAGATTTCATTTCATGTATCAACAATCCTGGTGAGACCATTCCAATAGTAGACAATTTTCCTGATGAAAATTTATTTGTGATTTTTGTTAAGTCTCCATGGTTTTCTAACATTGCAAATTGTTTGAATATAGGTAAATTTCCACTACACTGTTCAACAAAACAAAAACAAAAGGTTATTAGACAAAGTTCTAAATATTACAAGATTGGAAGAGACCTTTTCTACACAGGAGAAGATTTGATCATCCATCAATGTGTTAGAGAGGATGAAATGTTTGACATATTGAAGGCTTTCCATGATGAGCCTTGCAGTGGGCATTTTTAATACAAAAGGAAAACCTTTAAAATCCCTAAGTTGGGGTACTATTGGCCCTCTATTTTTAGATATTCCAAACAATATGTGAAGAGATGTGATAGCTCCCAAAGGATGGTTCGTCATGTTGTAGCCGATGACACACCACTTAAACCTCAAGTCCTTTTGGAACCATTTGAGAAGTGGGATTTAGAATTTGTAGGGCCCATTAATCCAACATAAAAAAAAAGAGTCATATTATAGTTTTCACATATTATGTTACCAAATGTGTTGATTGAAAGCTTTACCACATGCCACATAGAAGTTAGTAGAAAATTTATTGATTGAAGATAAAATTTTTATAGTTGGTGTGCCTAGAGAGATTGTTACTAACTAGGGGGCATAGTTCACTTCAAAGTTAGTTTATTCCATTGTGCACCAATATAAAATCAGACACATGAAGTTCACGACATATCACCCACATGCCAATGGTCAAGTGGAATATAAAAATAAGGTTTTAGAAGGCATTTTGAAAAATATAGTTCAACTCCATCGAACATATTGGGCGGAGAAACTTCCAGAAGCCTTGTGGGCGTACAAAACTACATGGAAAAATATTATCGGTCACACCCCTTATGAACTGGTATATGGAAAGCATGTGCTTCTCCCCATTGAGTTTTAGGTAAAGAATTCTAAAATTGATTCAGAATAAGGATTAAATTTGTCAGAATCTCAGTAACAACGAGTTTACAATTAAATGATCTAGATGAAATTCTCCAAGATGCACTGCAAAAAACCACTCTTGTGTAGGAGCAACAAGCAAAATGACATGAAAAATTTATTAAGGAGAAGTTGTTTAAAGCTGGTAACTGGGCCTTACTATTTGATTCAAAATTCAAAAACTTCAAAAGGAAGTTTACCACTCACTAGCTCAGCTCCTATGAAATCAACACGATATTCAACAATGGCTATGTAAATATTGAAACCATTGATGGTTCAGGAATTTTGTTTTTGGTAAATGGCCATAGATTAAAATTATACCATAAGCTAGAGTCTAGAGATGAGTTTGTTTCCAGTTTACTTTAGCAATCCGAGATGGAAATTATGAACAAGGAGGGAAACTCTTTTACTCCTCTTCCATATGGAATTTAAGTTTCTAGTTTACTTAAGTAATCCGAGATGGAAATTGTGAGCAAGGAGGGTAACTCTTTTACTCCTCTTCCATCCTAAATTTAATTTTGTTCTATCTCTGTGTGTGTGTGTGTGTGTACACACACACACACACACACACACACAAACACACCCATAAGAAAAATGAATCAAATTTTATTGCCTACATCACATTTTGATAATCCACTCTAGTTTAACAAGTTAATAAGTATTAAAAAGATTATTACCTTGCATACCAGCTTACTATTACCCAGGAATGTTGATATTGAGAGAATGATTTTGAAGATGCCTGAAACAAGTGTTTATGTTTCTCTATAATCCAGTTCAACTTTGAATATTCTGCATGTTTTTTGTACCAGTCGTCAATTTGAAATTTTCCTTTATTACTAGAATTCCCTCCTTTATTACAGGAAATGACTGTAATTTTATGTTGAAATTAATGAAGTTATTTTATTACAAGAGTTGATAGTGTTCCTCTATTGTAATGAACTAGAGTTTTATTATGCTGCTATAGAGGAAAGAAAGAATATAGTACTGCTAACCAAAATGGAGCTTGATGCAACCACTAATCACTGAAAAAGTGACTAATTTATACTAATTGATCTATGAAAATAGTGAACTATGCCAGCTAGTTTCCTATTTTTCAAGCAGATCTCATGTTTAGATGTGCCAAATCTCTCTCTCTCTCTCTCTCTCTCTCTCTCTCTCTCTCTCTCTCTATATATATA
>ML783543.1:272980-289467 GCA_009831015.1 Picea engelmannii | reverse complement strand
GCCCACCAGTTCCATGGTTTTCAAACAGAGATCATGTTCATATGTGCCAGATATCTATCTCTCTCTATGTGTGTGTGTGTGTGTGTGTGTGTTTGGAAATACAACACAGGAAACCCCTGAGTACTTCCCCACATTTCATGGATGGTAAACGGGGTAAATCGTTCGGCCTGATTATGGGCCTAACCCAGTGGGGAAATCAAGTGAGGCCCTAAATAGGCTCATGGCCAAGGATTCAACCCTAGAACCTTATGCGAGAAAACAACGACACTCATCCACTTGAACTAACCCACCGAGCTATATATATATATAATTTATACTAACTAATCTATGAAAATAGTGAACTATGCCCACCAGTTCCATGGTTTTCAAGCAGAGCTCATGTTCAGATGTGCTAGATATCTATCTCTATATGTGTGTGTGTGTGTGTGTGTGTTTCTAGGAATACAACATGGGAAACCCCTAAGTACTTCCCCACATTTCATGGATGGTAAAAGGGGTAAACTGTTCGGCCTAATTATGGGCCTAACCTGGTGGGAAAATCAAGTGAGGCCCTAAAAGGGCTCTTGGCCAGGGATTCGACCCTGGAACCTCATGCAAGAAAACAACGACACTCATCCACTTGAGCTAACCCACTGAGCTATATATATATATATATATATATATATATATATATATAGAGAGAGAGAGAGAGAGAGAGAGAGAGAGAGAGAGAGAGAGAGAGAGAGAGAGAGGGTTCAGAATGTGAAAACCAGGTTTCTGGCACATCTAAACATGAGATTTTCTTGAAAACCGGGAAACTGAGTGGCATAGTTCACTCTTTTTAGAGATCAATTAGTATAAATTAGTCACTTTTTCAGTGATTAATGGTTGCATCAAACTTCATTTTTTTTAGTAGTACTAGATTATTTTTTTCCTCTGTAGCAACATAATAAAAATCTAGTTCATTACAATAGAGGAACACTATCAATTCTTGTAATAAAAGAACTTCATTTATTTCAACAAAAAATTACAGTTATTTCCTGTAAAAAAGGAGGGAATTCTAGTAATAAAGGAAAATTTGAAATTGATGACTGGTACAACAAACATGCAGAATATTCAAAGTTGAACCAGATTATAGAGGAGAATAAACACTTGTTTCAAGAACCTTCAGTATCATTCTCTCAACATCAACATTTCCCGGTAATAGTAAGATGGTGTGCAAGGTAACAGTATTTTTAATACTTATCAACTTGTTAAACTAGAGTGGATTCTCAAAATGTGATGTAGCCAATAAACTTTGATTCATTCATGAGATCTAAAAACCATGCAAACACATGAGAATGGAAAATAACTCTCTTTTATTCCTTCTCCATCTTAACTATTACAATGGAAGTTCAACCCCTTATAACTACTATTTGATATTTTCAAAAAAATTAATTTTAGAAAAATAACTAATTTTAGAAAAACAACTAATTTTAGAAAATTATCGCATGACTCTAAAACTGACCAATAACTAAAATATAACTAGAGAGACACTATTTTTCAACTCGCTTTTCTGATTAGGTGCATAAACTAAGAGATAATTGATAATTACTAATTTAAAAATTCCTGTATAAACACTAAAACCCCAATTTGAGGCCTTATATGAAGGAATTTGGCCCCGGAAAAGTGTCGAAATGATGTCCAATATGAAGGATTAGATCAAAATGACAGTGAACTCTTCGAGACACAACTCCCTGTAAAATTTCATCCTGAACGGATAACAAAGTCAAAATTTATGACCCTCGGAAATCCCTGCTTCATTCTCCTTTGGTTGAAAAGAACACAACTCCTGCAAGTTATTGTCTTCAAACTGTTGCCACTTAATGGGATCTAGGTTTAGCAAGTCCCGCTCTGTAATCCATGTACTCTATGTTGGTGCTACACCTTCCCATTGGACTAGATATCATTTGTATTGGCCTTGTTGAGTATGAAGGGTATTCTTATCTAAAATATGTGCAATGTTTTCCTTTTTCTTTCTCAGAATGGCATGTTTCCCATCCACCTCCACCTCACTGTCATCACTTAGATCATCCCCATGGAAGACATATAAGTTATAAACATTAAACATAGGGGAAATATCGAGATCAACTGGTAAATCAACCTTATAATCATTTTCGTTAATTTTCTTGAGAATCTCACAAGGACCAATTTTCTTATACTTCAATTTGTGGTAGGTTCCTCTAGGAAACCGTTGTTTCTGTAAATAAACCATCACCATATAGCCTTCATTGAATACACAGTATCACCAGTGAGCATATTTATAATTTTTTATTGTTCATTACTGGCCTGCAATTTTTGTCTCACCTATTGTTGAAATTATTGAATGTGTTATGAAAATGCTTCCCCATTATCATTGATCCTATCCCTAAGTAGTAGATGCACCAAATCTAGGACACCCATAGGATTTCTATCGTAAGAAACCTGAAATGGATATTTACTTGTAGATCTATTCATTGAACTATTGTAGGAAAATTGTGCTTGAGGTAAAGCCAAATCCCACTACTTGGGCTTCTCTCCAACAATGCTCCGTAATAGGTTTCCCAAACTCCTATTTACTACATCGATTTTCCCATCTGTTTGGGGGTGATAGGCACTGCTGAACTGTAATTCAGTCCCCATTTTCTTCCATAAAGTTTTCCAAAAATGACCCAATAACTGAGTATCTCTATAAAGGGTATTAATTTTTTGGAACCCCATGTAATCTAACAATTTCTGATAAAAACAATTCTTCCACCCTCGATGCATCACTCGTTTTGTTGCAAGCAATGAAATGAGCCATTTTAGATAACCTATCAACAACCAAAAACATAGAATCATTACTTCATTGTTTGTTTTGGATCCTCAACACAAATTCCATGCTCATATCTATCCATGGTACTGAGGGCACTGGTAATGACATATACAACCCTGTGTTTTATGAGTGTCCTTTAGCCATTTGATAAATCCTACATCATGCAAGATACATGGTTATATCCTTTTTCATCTTCGGCCAGTAATACTTATCTTTGATTAAGGCTAGCATCTTATCCTTTCCAAAATGTCCTGCCAGACAACTACCATGAAGTTCTTTGATAATATTTTCCCTCATATAACCAATTGGAATGCATAGTTGTTTTCCTTTGAAGAGGTATCCCTCTTGCATAAAATATTCATCCTGAGTAAGATCCATGTTCCTAGCGACTAGATTCTTTAATTGTTCCACAATCTTCCAAAATTCATTATCAGACACATAAAGATCCTTCAATCCAACACACCCAATTACTTGATTTTCCATGGTTGTCAAAAGAATAGTGTGTTGAATTAAAGCATCTGCAACTTGATTATGTCATCCTAATTTGTGCTTTAGAACAAAGGTGTAGCCTTGTAATAAAGAGACCCATTTTGCATGTCTATTGTTCAATTTATTTTGGGTGTTTACATATTTTAATGCAATGTGATTGATAAATAACACAAACTCCTTTGACATTAAATAATGCCTCCAATGTTGCAATTCTTGCACAATTGCATAAAATTCTACATCATATGTGGAGTATTGATTTCTTACCTCATTCAAATTTTCACTAAAAAATGAAATTGGTCTACCTGCTTGGCTAAGTATAGGTCCAATGTCTACATGTGAAACATCACAATCTACCTCAAATACTTTATGAAAATATGGTAAAGATAATATAGGTTCCTCAGTTACCTTCTTCTTTAAAAACTTAAAACTTTCCTCAGCTTCATTGGTCCACATGAATGTCTTTCCTTTGGTGCAATATGTTATGGGTGCTACAATACTAGTAAAATTTCAAATAAATTTTATGTAAAAGGTGGCCAATCCATGAAAACGTTTTACCTTTGTTATGCTATGTGGATTAGGCCACTCCAAAATTTCTCTGACCTTCTCTGAATCCATCTTGACTCCTTCTGTTGAGATGAAAAAACCCATAAATACCAAACTTTCTTGCAAGAACCTACATTTCTTCAAATTTGCATAAATATGATGTTTTCTCAATACATCCAATATAATTTTAAATTTTGCAAGTCATCTTCTTTGTTGTTATTGAAAAATAGGATGTCATCAAAATAAACAACAACAAACTTATGAATATAAGGTCGAAGCACAATATTCATTAACCACATGAAAGTACCAGGTGCATTGGACATCCCAAATAGAATCACTATTCATTCATATAGTCCATCCCTAGTCTTGAAGGAATTTTTCCATCCATCCCCTTCGTGAATCCGTATTTGGTGGTATTCACTTTGCATATAAATTTTACTAAAATATTTCACTACAACTAGAAAATCCATCATGTCTTCCAAGTGAGGTATAGGAAACCGATATTTTATTGTAATTTTATTGATTTCTCTGCTATCTATGCACATCCTCCACTTATTATCTTTTTTTGAAGTCAACAATGTCGGTACAACACATGGACTCATTCTTTCTCTTACCACACCTTTCTTTATAAGTTTTGTTACTTGTCAATTGAGCTATGCATGTTGTGTAGGATGCATCCTATAGGATTCATGATTAGGTAAAGATGATCCTGGGATTAGATCAATGTGATGTTGAATATCCCTCTTTGGTGGAAGACCATCAGGTAGTTCATTAGGGAAAACATAAACGTATTCTTCTGGTACATTGGCCACTTCAGCAGGGATTGGTATGTCTTCCCCAACTCCCTTTTTCACTATTAATTCATAGTAGAATCATGTTGCCTTCATTTCCTTAACAAGATCTCTTTTCGACAACATATTCTCATCTTTCCCTTCATCCTTAAGGGGCATTAAGATGAATTTTGATCCATTCTTCCAAAAGGTGTAGGTATTCTTCTCTCCATCATGCATAAATTTACTTTCATATTTCCAAGGCCTCCCCAATAACATATGGAATGAATCCATCATAATGAAATCACACCACACTTCATCTTTATAAGTCTCACTGATGGAAAACTTGATCAAACATCTTTTATTAATGGTGACTTCATTCCCATTTTTGAACCATTCAATTCGGTAAGGATGGGGTTGTGTTTCACAGTGTAATTTCAACTTATCTACCATCTCTTTGGAAACCATATTCTCATAACTTCCACTATAAACAATAACTTGACATACCTTTCCCTGAAAGTGCATCTGGTTTGAAACATATTTGTCTGAAGCTGAGAATCTTCATTGTCGCCACTCTGACTTTGCTCTTTTTCGAGAATCACCATTGACCTCTATATCATGAGATTCTCCCCCATATCAGGATGGAATTCAGATTCATCTCGTGATTATTCTTCATTCTCATCTTGGACCAAGTTTAAAATAGGTTTTCTTCCTTGCTTCATCTCTTGCATGTTATAATTTGGGTAGTCAAATGCTAGATGACCCTCTAAACCACACCTAAAACACACATAAGATCCTCCTCTTCCACCATCGTAACCTCTACCCCTATGAAATCCTCTTGCTCGTGGTTGATTCAAGTTACCTTGTCGATTATATTCTACTTTATTAGCTCCTTGGGATGATTCTGTTGGAAGATTGGTTGTTGTCATTGATGTCAACCCTAGTCATGGGTTTTGGACCGCAAGATTGATGAAGGTATTTGGACATGAAGGAAAATGCACAGTAGATACAAGACCCATGGATGGATAGTATAAATCATGTTGTTTCTGGTGGTATGTGGCACATCATGTGGAACCTCATGGTTGAGGAGAAATTAATTTTTGAAGATGACAAAGTGAATTGAAGAAGGAAGTACATGTAGGCCCGGAAGATAATTAAAGAAATGAATTACAAAATAAGAAATTGTCAGGTCATCCCTAATGTTAAAAGTAAGTGACATAAATGGTATAAATAATATCATTATACATTCATTTGATACACAAGTCTAATTTAAGAGGAAATCAGAAGTAAAGAAGGTCAGATTTCAAGGGAGGATGAAGTGTTTTGGTGATGTGTTCTAAGGTATGTTATTTTCAGGTCATCTTACCATTTATGCTATAACTTTTCTTCTAGAACGATTCAGATGGTGAAATTGATATGTTATTGAGAATACATATCAAGGTACATGTGGTAAAAATTTCAGCTCTTGGTTCGCTATAATTATGGAGATACACTCTGTGGAAGATAGGGTTTTTGACCAGTCCTGAAGCTAGTCAATAAACAAGTGTTCCGGGTAAAACAATCATAAATTATATATAGAGAATCCAAATGAAGTGGGACAAATTGAATTGGAAAGAGTATGGACTGTATTTTCTTGTGTGCAATTTTTAGAATCGGATGTTAAATATTGAGCGCGGGGCATTCTGTGCAAGTTCGGTCTCCTGAATAAACCAGAATTGAACAAAGTCTACCATTCTCTCTATAAATTGTTTTTGGGTGGAAGGAAGGGGAAAGAATGGAGATTTAAATCCTCTCTTTATATTGGAGTACTGCATATTCCTCTTGTATTTTTATCCCTCCCTTTACATTTGGAATTTTTAGCTACCTTTGGAAGTCATTACTTCCCTTGAACAATAACTATTGATTATTTCTCATATATTGTGCATGGTGTATTGTGGTGTATTAGTGTAACTTTTGTACTATTATTCATTTATAATTGGATATAGTTGAATGGTTTAATGTTGAAAAATGTTTTAAATTATACTTGATACTGATTCACCCCCCTCTCAGTATCAACAATTGGTATCAGAGCAGGTTGCCTTCAGAATAGTTTAACCACTGGGAGGAAAATCATGAGCAGAGATGGATGACCATGAGCACATTTCAAATGGGATTCAAAAATTTGATGGAAGAAATTATGCATACTGGAGTGATTGAGTGAAAACTTACCTAACGTCTTTGGGAGTAGACATTTGGTACTTAATTGTAAATGGCTATGTAATCCCAAATAATGCTCCAACCGATCCAAATGAGAATAAGCTTATGATTTGTAATTCAAAAGCCAGACATGTTATTCTAGCAGCATTGGCACCAACCATTGCTAACAAATTGATGGGTTGCAGCACTACTAAAGAGGTATGGGACAAACTCAAGAGTATCTATGAAGGTGATCCAAAAGTTAAGCAGGTCAAGCTTCAACGACATAGAGCGGAATTTGAAAATTTGAAGATGAATGAAAAGGAAGATATTGCAACCTATCTTCTTAGAGTTGATGAAGTTGTTAATTCTATCAAAGGATTAGGTGAAGAGATTGATGAATCGTTGGTTGTACAAAAAGTGTTGAGATCACTTCTCTTGAAGTATGATGCTAAGGTCTTCGCCATTGAAGAAACTAGGGACTTGACCAAAATGACAATGGATGAGTTACATGGGTCTCTTATAGCAGATGAAATGAGAACAGGTACAGAAAGTGACCAGCCAAACAATAAAGCAGCCTTTAAAGCCATAAAGAAGACAAAAGACAAGGATAACGACCTTGATGAAGAAATATAAAATTTTGTAAGAAGGTTTCAGAAGGGAAGTGGAAGATACAAAGGTAAGTCTCCTCTCAAATTCTTTAACTGTGGTAGAATAGGACACATTGTTGAAAACTGCTATTATAAAAAGAGAATTCTTAACAATAAAAAGAGATTCTACTCCAAGGATGATGACATCTCCTCAGATGAGAGTGATGAAGAATATAATGATGGAGGAGAAGTCCTCTTCATAACCCAAGAAACCTAGGATGATGATCACAAGAATTCTAAAGAAGAAGAAATCATTTGTGAAGAAAATTCAGATGAAGAAACCAACCTTGATTCCTTTAGGGGATACAAATACAATGTAGAAAGTGAACAAGAAGATGAGAATCTTGAAAAGTTGAAGCATGTTGAAAATGAAAATAGCAAGCTTAGAAACACAAACATAATACTAAAAGGTGAACTGAGTAGTTGTGAAGAAGAGAATTACAAGCTTGAAAATACCATTAATATCTTGAAGTAACAATTAGAAGATTGTGAGAAATTGAAAGAAGAATTGGATCACACAAAAGGGGATCTACTATTGACAACAAAAAAGTTGAAGAAGTTCGAAAAAAGAACTGAAAAATTAGATGAGATCCTTAGCAATCAAATATCTCTAAATGACAAGACAGGACTAGGATACAATGACAGTTTGAAGACAAAAAAACAAGAGAAGGAAGATGAAAATGATGAAACCAACACTCCAGAACAAGTTGAACAACAAGATAGAAGACTAGAATTCAGAAGGAATGAGACATCAATAAGATCCTCTCCCATCAGGTATGAAAGAAATCATTATGAAAGAAACTACAGAAGAATAGATCATGAACCCATATGGACCACACCACAAAGAAGATCACTTACTCCCAGGTATCAAAATTTCTTTCTTGGACATTGTTATACTTGTGGAAATTTTGGACACAAGGCAATATAACATTGGTCGCTAAAGAATGCAAAGAAGAAGATGAATGGTTCATAGACAATGGGTGCTCATCTCATATGACTGGAGATCAAAGAAAATTTGTTAGCTTGAAGAAAAAGGGTAGAAATGTTACATTTGGAGATGACTCATCTACTAAAATACTTGGAAAAGGAATTGTAAAGCTTGGAAGTGAAAATGTAAAAGAAGGAAAAGTCCTATTGGTTGAATATCTGAAGCATAATCTACTCAATGTTAGTAAAATGTGATCTGGATTATTTTCGGCACGAAATGAGAGCAGAGATATAATAAAGAAATGCATAGAGATATTGCAGATATTCAATAATATAACAGAAATGTATCAGAGATGCAACCATAAACACAGATATGTGTGCGAGAGAAATTGTCTTCAAGAGAGACAAGCTCGAGACCCAACTTGCTATACTCGGACCTCATCGGGGACATGCACTGAAAAAACAATTAAGAGCAGCCTGCTCTGATACCACTGATCCAGATTATTTTCGGCACGAAATGAGAGCAGAGATATAATAAAGAAATGCACAGAGATATTGCAAATATTCAATAATATAACAAAAATGTATCAGAGACGCAACCATAAACACAGATATACAGTAATACACGATTTCTATTAATCAGAGAAATGTACAGAGACTGTAAAAATATAGAGTGAAAGACTTGCTAGAATGGTGGCAACTTATCTCTGAGAAGAGATGTGACGGCTACTCGCATTCGCAAGAAGATGATTACAATGAGTCTCTGAAGGCCCTTTTACAATAAACGGGAATGCCAAAAGTCCTAGACATCCAAAAACCTAACCCTAGGAGATGAAGCGCCAAAAGTCATGTGGGCCCCGTTTGGGTAAGTTAGTACATCAACTTCCCGGGGTTGTAACTTTTGCATACGATCTTCGTTTAGGGTGCACGATAGCTCGTTGGAAAGATCTATCTAAGGCCTACAATGCTCGAGACAAAATAGCATCGCAGATGTTATTTTGCAAGAGCAACATACCCAAAAAAACATCGTTTAGGGCCTCAAAATGGCCCCGGAAGTTCAGGACCTGAAAAAAACTGCTAAAAATAGTAAATTGCCAAAATTGTCGGAAAGCCGTTTTGAGCCATTTGGAAAAGGTGGGTGGCCACCGATATCCACCTGGATCAAAATGTGTGATCAAGGATACACTCACAACAAGAAGTCTGAACAACATATACAACCTAGACACGAAGAAGAGAGAGAAGATACAAGCCACCGAAAATGATTCCAAGGAAGAAAATGTCCCAAAGACCAAAAATAAGGATGAAGTATTATTGAGTGCCACATGTTCAGGGGGAGCCGCCCCAAAGAAGAGAGTTACCTTTTGTCATTAAACTCAGGGGGAGAAGCCCTACTCTTTGACATTGATGTCAAAGGGGGAGATAACTTGGGATCATGATGATAGGGGGAGCATGAGTGTTTCCATCAATGACAAAGGGGGAGATTGTTGGAAGATTGGTTGTTGTCATTGATGTCAATCCTATTCATGGGTTTTGGACCGCAAGATTGATAAAGGTATTTGGATATGAAGGAAAATGCACATGTAGATACAAGACCCATGGATGGATAGTATACATCATGTTGTTTCCAGTGGTATGTGTCACATCACGTGGATCCTCATGGTTGAGGAGAAATGAATTTTTGAAGATGACAAAGTGAATTGAAGAAGGAAGTACATGTAGACCCTGAAGATAATTAAAGAAAAGAATTACAAAATAGGAAATTGTCAGTTCGGCCCTAATGTTAAAAGGAAGTGACATAAATGGGATAAATAAATATCATTATACATTCATTTGATACACAAGTCGGATTTTAGAGGAAATCAAAAGTAAATAAGGCTGGATTTCAAGGGAGGATGAAGTGTTTTGGTGTTGTGTTCTAAGGTATGTTATTTTCAGGTCATCTTACCATTTTTTCTATAAATGTTTTTCTAGAATGCTTTATATGGTGAAATTGATATGGTATTGAGAAGACATATCAAGGTACCTGTGGTAAAAATTCCAGCTCTTGGTTTGCTATAATTATGGAGATACACTCTGTGGAAGATAGGGTTTTTGACCAGTCCTGAAGCTAGTCAATAAATAGGTGTTCCAGGTAAAAAAATCATAACTTCTTCATAGAAAATCCAAATGAAGTGGGAAAAATTGAATTGGAAAGAGTATGGACTGTGGTTTCTTGTGTGCAATTTTTAGAATCGGATGTTAAATATTGAGTGCGGGGCATTCTGTGTAAGTTTGGTCTATGGAATAAACCAAATTGAACAAAGTATACCATTATGTCTATAACTTGTTTTTGGGTGGAAGGAAGGGGAAAGGATGGAGAGTTAAATCCTCTCTTGATATTGGAGTACTATATATTCCTCTTGGAGGTTTATCCCTCCATTTACATTTGGAAGCTGTAGCTACCTTTGGAAGTCATTACTTCCCTTTAACAATAACTATTGATTATTTTTCATATATTGTGCATGGTGTATTGTGGTGTATTGGTGTAAATCTTATACTATTGTTCATTTCTCATTGGATATAGTTGAATGGTTTAATTATAAGTTGAAAAAGGTTTTAAATTGTACTTGATACTGATTCACCCCCCTCTCAGTATCAACAGATTCATCTCTGCCATAGTTAAAACCACCTCGTGAGGCAGACAATGTACCCCTCCTTGCTCCTCTATTCCATTGAGAAAATTGTCGGTTTTTCTTTTCCTCGACCTTTAAGGATAATTGGTATGCCTCTTCCACGATGTGAACCCTATTCATTCTTAATTTATCTTATATAGAAAATTTTAAGCAATTCACATACCTTGCAGCTAGTTGCTTAGCAGTTTCCTGGTGATCCACAGGAATGGACAAAAAATAAAACTTGTTTGTGAGCTCCTCCATCATGGATAGGTTATTCTTCAAGTTCCGAAATCTATGAAAAAGGAATTGGGCATAGTCTAAAGGAAAAAAAATTCTCACAATTTTTTTTCCATCTTATTCCAAGTCTTAATTTTGTCTTTTCCTTTTTCTGTTCGGTCTTTCTGCACATGATTCCACCAGATCATAGTGTGACCCTTCAACTTGGTGCATACAAATTTCACCTTATTTTTGTTTGTCATAGGCTTCTATTCAAAAAGACATTCCACGGTGTTCAACCAATATATTAACTCTTGTTTAAGACTCCTTGCATATTTTGAAACTTCCATTTTGATCCCATCATTCCTCCCTTTTAGATCCCTGGGAATCCTTTCTTCAAAATTCATGCACTCTAATTTTTTTCTTCATGTTATATATGTTGATCTACATATCCTTGGTCTGTCTCCTCATCAGACACATCTCTTTGTATTATTCTCTGACTAGCCAACACATTTGTAAGATCTTCTACTTGCCTTTGGAGGTTTTTCATATCTCTACGCATATGAGCAAAACCTTCTCTTCCTCTGTTGGAATAGTGAGAGGGGGGGTTGAATCAGTATGAGCACTTTGTTATCTCTTTTAACCACAATATATAAACTTCAAATTTAGCAAAAATATATCATCAATATATCATGAGCATATAAACATAAGAAACATCACATCAACAATATCACATCAAGTACAAAATACACTAGAATTTACGTGGAACCAAAATGGGAGAAAACCATGGAATAATTTCTTATATATCAAATAATTCATTCATAGGAAGCACCAAATTCCAAATTCTCCAACACCAACTAGAAGGAGGCACCAACCCCATGATTTATAGGCACCAACTTGAAGGAAGCTACAACTCCCTGAATTCTCTGGCTCCAACCAGAAGGAGGATACAACCCCCTAATTCTTAGGATCCAACTTGAAGGAAGCTCCAATTCCCTGAGCTCTCTGGCACCAACCGAAAGGAGGATACACCCCCTTTCCTTGCCCCATCTTACCACCCTGAAATATAAATGTAGACCATTTGTAACTACCATAATCACTGTCACTATCATTGCCACTTTCACATCAACCTGTAACCTATCACTACCATTGTTACTTCAACCTGTAACCTATCACTTCCATTGTATCCAACCTATCACATCAACCTATCCAACCTATCACTATCACTGATACTCAACCATATCCTCTCACATGGATCATATACCAAGTACACCTCTCAACTATATGTCCAACATCACCAACACATGACTCTACCAAGCATGTACCAAGATCACCAACATACCATCACAAGATATGTCTCTCAACCATGTACCAAATCATCAACCTGTACCATACCAAGCATCAACCGTGTACCACAACAAGTGCATAAATATTGCACCAACACCTGTACCAAACCATGCATCAACATCTGTACCAAATCGTGCATCAACCATGAACCATAACTTGTACCATATGCCTCAACCATCAACCATGTACATCAACACCATACCAAGTACCAATCTTGTACCATACCATGTATCAACCATGTACATCAATAATGTACATCAACACATATACCATACCATGTACCAACAAGGTATCTCAACCATATACCATATCAATCAATCATGCCATACACCATTTACCATAAGATATATCAAGAAAGTACTATCAATGGTGTATCTCAACCAAGTACCAACATCACCAAGAGATGTATCTCATACATATTTTGTCATATACCAAGTGTTTTCCTCAACAATGTATCAATATCAATGACAACCATACACCATATATCAATGCTTCAAGAGTATACCAAGAATAAGCCTCAAGTATGTACCATAGAATCATCACCATGTAACCAAACTAGATACCAATACAACCATTATGTATTACTAACCAATGTACCAATATCACCAAGATGTACCATGTATCAACATGACATGACTCTCAAGCATGTACCATACCATTACCAAGCATAAGACACAATCAAATAAGCATACATGTAACCTGTAGCTAACCTATTGTACTGTAATACTGACTTGTAGGTATGTCACATCCTTTAGAAGCATAGTGCCAACATATGTACCATATTTTTCTTAGCCTCGCGGGACTAAGAATCCATATCACATGGGGCCTCACGTGACGTCCCTTAGGTAACCTGTGGGAGTGCCTCACGTGACACCCTCAAGATAACCCATGAGGACCTTCCAAATTAGGGTTACATAGAAACCCTAGCACTTTGCACATTCAAAACTTTTTCTCTTTCCTCGCATTTTCTTCGCTGCCTCAGACTTGCCTTCAGATTCACCAATAAACCAAAATACTAGAACATAACATTCTCACAACATAGATATTAAATGTATGTGTGTGTACTTATGAGATACTCCTTGAGGTGTATTTATAGTTTTTCTAGGTAACATATTTCCTTATTCTTAGGGATTCTTGAATTTCTTATTACAACCACTTTACCCATTCATTAATTGACTTGTAACTTCTTAGGTGTTTCTTTACCATTACTCGAGGCTTCCAACTTGACAAGGCCATATCTCCCTAACCACGAGGAACCATGTGGCTTACCACCTATCACCAGAAATAACATGACAAGGACTATCCATATATGAGTGTCTTACTTGAATTTACATTATCCTTCATGTCCATATTCCTCAACCAACTTCGGGTCCCATAACCACACCACCAAGGCTTCATGTAGACTTCATCAAATGCACCCAACACATATGATGAAATCAACCATTCAATTAATGAAAACTAAATCACCATCAATATCAACCACATATATAGGGATTCTAGGGATTCCAGACTTATCCAAGGGTTGACATCATGTAACGACCCCTCTGTTACGACTAGGAAAGTGAAGCATAAAAGGTAATTTTTTTTTTTACATTAGGAATTTAACATCAACAATATAAATCATAGAAATGAAAAATAAACGACATCATAAGTAAAATAATCACCAACTACTCATCATTGAAATCAATAATGACGCATTCAATGCATCAACAAAATGATAGCGACACATAAACATATATAGTGTCGTTGCTTAGCACATCATAATCATCTTGAAGAAATTTATAAACAACAATCAACCAGATACTGAATATTAGATGACTACCCGCCCAACCTACCCTGCAAGGTTAGGACCTCTAGGACACATAAGCAACTCTCAAGCCCAAGATCCAATTGATTTTGACCATTTAAGGTCTCAGGGATGGTGATTGTTCTGAGGAACAAGGAGGTGTCTACATCCCACTAACAATCAATTCCACGTCAACTAGATCAATCATTCAATCCTAATCATCAATTAATCATGGCACAAGGGTAATCATCATCTCTATCAATCATACATCAACATTTAAATCATGGCACACGTAATATAAATTTCTAACGATCATTCATCAACATTAAATATTCATTGCGCGCGAGAGTAAACAAACTCTAGAACAATCACATGTCAACTTAATTAACGGCGCAAGATAAAACTAGTTACTAAATCAGTCACATATCGACATAAATTCAAGACGTGAGATTAAATAGCAACTTATTCATGACACAAGAGTGATCAACATCAAATTCAAAGGTGCAAGAGAATAATTACGAAGCAATCACACATCCACTTAAATTAAGGAACACAAGTAAATTTTATTACTAAACTAATCATACGTCATCATCATTGCAATGTGTGCGAGTAATCAAAAGCGTAAACATTTATGTGTCAACATTAGTCCATAGAGCCACACAATCTAACCACTTAACCATTAGCATAAATGAAATCATCCATCACATTAAATTTGGTTCGCGCAAGAAATCTAATATATAAAAAATCATTCATTACATCATATTTTCATTGTGTGCAAGAAGTCTAATATCTAAAACCATCATTTATTACATTAAATTCCATTTGCACAAGAAGTCTAATATTTAAACTATCATTCATTACATTATAATTTCATTGTGTGCAACAAAGTCTATCTACTCAATCAATCACTCATAATTTTAGTGGATGCAAGAATAAATTATTAACACATCTCACCTTACATCAACGTTATTCATGGTGCACGATGGTCTAATTCTTAACTGATCACACCTCGACATTAGTTGAGGCATGCAAGTAAATGTAAATGTAAATTTAAATGAAGCGCCAAGAGAAATCTATACTTAGGTTCCTTGAATTTATTCAGGAGGACCTAAGCCTTTTTAAACGACAGGTGAGACAAATTAAAATAATGGGCCTATATATCAGATATCAATTATTTAATAAAACATTTAATAAACATTTAATAAAATAAAAACATATAATAAAACTACACATATCAAATATCAATTATGCCCATTAACAAAAGCTAAATAGATGGCATAAATAAGTTGAGTTTGCCAGCTAAACAAAGGAGGGTTACCATACACACATAGGGTTCCTTAATTGCAAAAATAGTTGAGTAAGAAAAAAGAAACCAATGAATGAATCCCCTAGAAATATCTTGCCAAGTCACTGAGGAAAACTTAATAAATACGATGAGTTCAAGGTGGCCATCGCAGAGAACAAGACAAGTGAAAACATTGTGTGTTAAGTGGAAAAATCACTGAGTAAAAAGGAAAAATCATAGAGATTGAAGATGTATTGTTGTTGGGTGATAAATCCTTCAAAATGCAGAGCATGCTTGGTAAAAATGCAGGGGATATTTTGTTGAAAAGTCAACAAGAAACATGTGTCTAATTTAGTTTTCCCTTAATTAAATTAGACAATAAATATTAATCTATTATCTCATTCATAACTGAGTGATTTGGAATTGTAACAGAATTGTAAGTGTAGTTAAGTGAATTAAGCTTAGTTGTATTAGTGCGAGTTCAGTGAATTAACTATTCCTTAATTCACAATCAGTTAAACTCGCATGCAACTAAAGACTTTCCACGATTAACTACATGCATGTCATTCCAATGGACACCAGTTGAGATAACAGGTGAAAGGGACAGTTGGCTATCTGTTGTGAGTTGTTCACACATGCATTGGATATGCTTATGAGCATGTGCAAACTATTCATTCGATTCAGTGTGATAATTCAGATTGCAGAGTTTGTGCAGAGGAGGCGAGTGAGACGATTGTATGGTACTGAGAGCTCTTGGATTAGAGTTTTGTACGAGATTGTTTCATGATTCATGATATACATAATATATGATAGTGGGGTTTTTAGCTTTACGC